>BQNB010070882.1:0-32968 GCA_026074375.1 Tanacetum coccineum
AAGATTTGTCAACAAACTCGTAACATTAGCCATTTGATTTTGCAAATTTTGACCTTGATTTTGAACATTCTTCAACACCGTATCGTTTGCCTTGACGTAGTTTTCAAAATCCGTTTTCGAAACACCTTGAATTTGAGGAGTAAGAGTTTGATATGGTGGAACTTGGTAAACCGGTGGTTGATTGGTTGGTGGTTGAAAAACTTGACCTTGATTGTTTTGATGGTTTTGATTGAAATTGTTTCCTTGATATCGGCTTTGGTTTCCCTGGTTGTTTTGAACATTTGATTGATTAAAACCGGGTGATCTCATTTGGTTTACCAAATTAGGAGGATTCCTTTGAACAAAGTTTCCAACGGCGGTGGTTTGTTGGAATTGATGAATGTTATCATGAAAAACAGGAAATTCATTCCTTGTTAATGGACAATTGTTGAAGTTATGATTTGCACCACATGTGACACAAACTTCCTCAACTGCTTTGACAGTAGCAGGAGTCAATTGTTTTTCACTAATCGCTTTCTCTAAACGGCTCATTCGAATATTCATTTTGTCTTCAAGAGAAGCGGCGAGTTGTTGAAATTCAAAAGAATTAGAAGGTGTAGAAGTAGAAAGAGGAGCATTCGTACTCGCTCTTGGTTCAATTGCACGACTTCTTGAATAACGAACCTTAGATTTACTCTCAATAATGGCTAAACCATCACGAGGTACCTTATCTAGAAAATTTCCACCCACGGCGGAATCTAAAGCATCTTGATCATTGGTATTCAAGGAATTGTAAAACGTATCAAATTGATGTAATTCCGAGAAACCATGATGAGGACATTGACAAAGAAGTTCTTTGAAACGTTCCCATGCTTCGTTGAAGGTTTCATTCGGTTCTTGGTAGAAAGTAGTGATTTTGTTTCGAAGGTAAGTTGTTTTCGAAGGTGGAAAGAATTGGTTTATGAATTTCGAGACAAGATCATCCCACGTTAGAATCGATCGAGGTGGTTCCTTATCTAGCCAAATCCGGGCTTCACCTTCGAAAGAGAAGGGAAAAAGCAAAAGCTTAATCGAAGTGTTCGGAACTTCGGGATGTCTAAACATAGAAGTAACCTTGTTGAAAAATCGAAGATGATTATGAGGGTCTTGTTTACCCGTAAATTGATTACTTTGAACAAGATTAATCAAAGTTTGTTTAAGTTCAAAATTGTTTGCATTTATCGGTGGAACAACAATTGCATCCTCGTATCCCTCGATGGGAGCTTGTAACATTTGAGCCATGGTACGATTGTCGGCCATTGGAAACTCGGGTTCCTCAACAATAACCGGTGTTATTTGTTGTTGTCGACGATTTCGATTACGAGCTTGAGAACGAGTGCGCATGCACTAAAAATAGAGAAAAGAAATTAAAAAGAAAACAAAAATTACACTAATTTTTTTTGATTTTTGAATTTTTTTAACAATCTATTTTAAACGGATACACGGAAGACAACTTAAACCAAATAATCGAATTACTTCACGGTAACTCTTAAAAATTGCTTCTTAAGATGAGTCGTACCTCGTAAATGACACAAATGGCAAGTTTTTGAATCTTTGGTTCGATTTGGGAACTTTTCAAGTTCACCGGAAATTGCAATGATAATACCTCGATTGAAAGTATTATATGTTGGTGTTCTTTTACCAACTTTGTAGATTTTATTTCTTTTTAAGGACAATTTTTTATATTTTTGATTTTTTTATATGATAACTATACTAAAAAGAAAAAGAAAATATTTTTTTTACTTTTATATTTTTAAATTTTTTTTTTTTGGATTTTTGAAATATTTAACAAAAATGAAACTTTCGAGGACGAAAGGATCTTCAAACCAAAATCAACAAACGTAAACGACGGAATCTTTAACACAAGTCCCCGGCAACGGCGCCAAAAATTGATTGATAGTTTTTATACACTATATTATATTAATACACAAAAGTATAGAGAATAATTCCCAAAGTAGCCCTCTAGGAAAAAGATATAAAATATAATAATAATATTAATTACGTATTAAACCGGGGAAGTATGCATTGTTCCCGTCGTTTCCTCCCCAACGACTTGTTAAATTAAAACACACCCATAGTTGGATTATGATTTGAATGAGAAAAGATATTTTTGGTATCTATACTACTAAATAAAAGCAACAAATAAATAATGCCCACAAAAGCAATAAACACTAGGTAATTAACGGGAACAATTAAAAGCGCGCCAAATAAAGCAAATAAAGCAAAACTAACTCCTTATAAAGCAACCTAATTTTTTTTCTTCTAACCTGAAATAAAGACAAATGAAATTTTAAGGAAAAAGAAAAATATTTATTTGATAATTTATTGAATTTAGTATGAATAAAAAACTAATTAAATCCAAGAAAAATAGCAAAAAAAGTCCTAAAAATTAAAAAAATGATTTTTAAACTTAGAAAAGCTAAAATAACATAAAACTTAGAAAAAACTTAATTTAACTATTTTTAAAATTAAAATCCTATTTTTAAAATTAAAAATAAAAGCTTAAAAATAAAATTAAATCTAAAAGTGTAAAAATGATTTTTCTGAATGTAAAACTAAAAGTATTTATTCTAAAACTAAAAACTATTTTTTTGTATTTTTATAAAAATTTTTCTATTTTTTATGTATTTTCGAATTTTTAAACCTTAGAAAAATGATTAAAAATATCTACTTTATGAAAATTACTCAAAAATTCAGGAAAACTAAAAGATTATAAATATCAAACGAAAAAAAAGAAGAAGCTCACAGCTTAACAATAAGGCTGGAAAAAGCAAAACAAGCTACGGCTTATAATGAAAAAGGAAAAGAAAGACAAGTATAAGAATTAAATGGGAGGAGAAGTGAATGGATGAGCTATTGTAGTATATTGGTTAACACGTTGGGTATGTGAGTGAGAGGTCTTGTGTTCGAAACTGGCAACACAATTTTTGCTATTTTTTTTTTTCAAAACCAAATGATAAATATGAAAGATAACACTTTTTAAGCACTTTTTATAAAAACAACTTAAGCTAAAAACCAAAATTAAGTTCTCTAAGAGCTTTTGAAATTACCGTTTACAGAAAATGAGCTTTTGAGCTCACTTTTGCTAATTTCCACTTAAACACTTGCACAAGCTTCAATTTAAGCTCAAATTAAAAAGCAAAAGATCTTCTGGATAGCTTATGATGTCTACAAGCTATTTTTAATAAGCTACTTAACTAAGAAACACTAAAAGCTAACTGAAATTGATTAACAAAACAGCAAACTCAGGAAACAATTTAAAAAGCTTAAAATTAAGAAAAGCTCAAATGCTAAATAAGCCAAGATAGAAGCTGAGCTTATGAGAACTAATTGACCTAACTATAAGCTATAAATTCAAACAAGAAAATCAGATACTACAACTTAAAATTCTAAATTTGAAAGGCTTAATACTATTACTACTGTTTTTGGTCTTTTTGGATTTTTTATGACTTTTAAAAGCTAAATTACCCTAATGTTTAAGCTAGAAATTGAAAAGCAAGACTTAAAATATAATAAGCTATGTCTAATCTATAAGAAACTTGAATTTTAGAACCTAAAACCTAAGATTACTAACTAAAATGAAACCAAAAAGGGCAGCAGTAGTAACTATGGTTACCACTGCTGATGCAAATGACAAAGCCACAAATCTCAATTGCAGTCTTCCTTGAGGGAAGTCCTGCACTACACACTCTTATTGAGTGTATATGAATTCAAGTTGAACACAAACCAAGCCTACAAGGGCTTGAGTTAAATTTTAGCAAGTAAAATAAAGTAAAAAATTGCCCTGGTGCTGAATCACAAATTATAAGCCACAAAATGATTATAAGTTTAAACTAATGATTAAAACCTACTCAAATCCTTAACAAATATGATAAACTAACTATCCAAAATGAAAGATCAAGATAATTTTGACTTTTTGAGGTCAAACTAGCTAATTCCAAACACTCCTTATCAGCATGACAGATTCAATAGAGCTTTTAAAATGCTAATCCACTTAACTAAACCTTGATACCAGACATTCTCTAGCTTATAACAACTTATATTAACTCTAACAAACATAAACTAACAATCAAAACAGCTTAAACAAAGATCTAATTAATTATGCTAACTAATTTTTTTTGGTTTTTATGATTTTTATGACAGATAATGAAATACTAAAGATCTATAACAACTAAACTAAAAACAGTCTAACAGACTAAAACTATGACTAATAAACAAATAAGACACAGATAAGTAACTGGATAAGAAGATATAAGAACACATAAGCAATTAAGCAATCTACACTATTAAGCAATTTTAAGCTAAAATTTAAGAACAATGAAATTAAATGAGAACTTACCAAGCTTCAGCTAAACAGAAACACAAAAATAAGCAGCTACAAGCTCTAGCTTAACCTATTGGATAAGCTAGTATAATACCCTGTAGCTCATCCATAGGTTAGCTCCCCTGCTAAAAGCTTAATAATCCAAAGTTAAGGTAATAATAAACTAGTTTTAAAGATATCAGTAGAATTAATTGACTTACTAAGCTCAAATTTAAGCTTATAGACTTGAATGAGCTTGAGAGTAGCTTATGGAATAGTAGCTTAATATTTGAAGAAAAGTGAGAGCTTATGAGTGAAATTAAAAGAGCTTATGACAAAAACTGAATTTCATTGATAAAAGCTTGATTACAATACTAAAAGAAAGTTACAAAAGCTGAAGGGAAATTACTTAAGCTAAAAATGAAAATTAAACTAAAACTAAAAGCTACTACTACTTATATAAAAAATACAGGAAAAAAAAGATATTGTGTGTGTGAAAAGTGAGCCTATTTATAGCCTCTCATAGATCCTTCTAGGCCTTGCCTTGCTGCCCACGCTCCCATCAATCACATCCGTACATTCCATCAATCATTGGAGGATGAATTTGAGTCGTTGGATCATTTGCTAGTCACACGGATTGCCAAGCTGGCAATCCTTTGATGTGACAGCTTGTGTTACTTGTGTGAGTAATTCCAATGTAAAAATCATCATCTCTTGTGCTTCTTTGAGTCCACGTGGCATTAGTGAGCCAATGAGGGTGCTTGATTTGACTAACTTGTCCTTGCCATCTTGTTGTTCTTCACTTGAATAGTCCAAATTAACCTTCAATTGTGAAAAGCCCCTTCGTTTTGACTGAGTGGTGTTTTGGGAGAGACGATGAATAGTAACCATGGTTGGCGCCTTTTTTCTAACTGAATTGGGTAAAAAAAATTTAAACTTTGGCCTATTGTCAACGTTAGTCCCTCTCTTTGTTTTAATAAAAGCTTAGTGTAAAGGGACTTTCAAAAATGACAGAAATGGTCCCTGTGATTTTAATAAAAGGGAAATGGGCCTAGTAAATGGGCTTTTGTTTTGGGCTTTGGATCCAGGTGAGGTTTAAAGGGTGAGTAAGGGCCCATTAGGCCTTAGGGACTATTTGTGTATTTTTGGAAACTTAAGGGATTAGATTTGTAACTTTGGATTTTTGGGCCATTTTAGGTGTTAACGGATATGTGTATTTTACACCTATCGTAATAGTTGTTTTGATCTTCTTGAATTGATATTCAAGAAGTTTTTTTTAGTTTTAATAAGAATTTTAACATGGTATCAGAGCCAAGTTGCAAAATCTTGCTCTGATTTGTTTTTGGGAAATTAGGGTTTCAAAAATTTAGGGGGTTTTTCAATTAGTTGTTAATTTTACTTGATTCTTGATTAAATCTTTTATAAATTTGATAAATTTTAAGGATCTGTTAAAACGCCTAATTTTTTTGAAAAAATTAGGGTTTCTGATTTTGAGGCTTTTATTCTTGAAAGCTTCTTGGGTCAATTAACCATGGTTAATTGATAGGTCTGGTGTTAATTGTTTGTTGGAAGGATTTGAGGTGGTTCTTTACCTAATTGAAAAATTAGGGTTTGTTGGTTGATTGATCTAAGGTTCTGGGTTTTATATCACCTTGACTAAGTGAATCAAGGTGATCATTGAGTCTTACTGCACCTTGTCTAAGTGAATCAAGGTGTTGTAAGGCGTTGGATTCCGCTGCTTAAATCTATGTAACACCTCTCTTCCCTTTTATATTTTGTTTTATTGTTGTGTCTGCCCTTGACCAACCATCTCGAGTGGCAAGGAATCCTGTGAACTATTATCTTTTGTTTTTTCTAAGTATTAATTGTTTAGTTTCTACTTTATTGTTGCAATGTCTATTCATACATCCGTTCATAATACTCCTCATAATTCTGATGATGAGGCTGACCCTAATCCTACTCTAATTAATAAATTAGACCTTAGTCACCCATTTCACCTGCACCCTAATGACTCTACAACTCTTACTATTGTTTCTATCAAACTAAAGGGTACCGAGAACTATAATGTGTGGTCTTGTGCTATGTTGTTAGCCCTTGAAGGTAGAAATAAAATTGGGTTTATTGATAATACTTATAGAAGGTCTTATACTAATGAAGTTTTAAGAAGACAATGGGATAAGGTTAATGCTGTGGTTATGGGTTGGATTCTTAATTCAATCTCAAAAGAGCTGTTTTTGGTTCAAATTTTTTCAAAAATAGCATTTGAAGTATGGAATGAGTTAAAAGAAACATTTGATAGAGTTGATGGTTCTGTGACATTTAATCTTCATCATAAAATAAATTCTTTGACTCAAAATAGTTCTCCTGAATCGATGTTTTTAAATAAGCTTGAGCACATTAAGGAAACAAATTATTGCCCTAAGTTCAACTTCCTAGGTGTACTTTCATGCACATAGAGATATTCAAAAACCATAATCAACTTATGAAATTAATGCAATTCTTAATGGGACTTGATGATTCTTATATGCAATTGAGAAGTAATATCTTATCTAGAGACCCCTTACCTGATGCTAAAGGTGCATATGTTCTTATTTCTAGTGAGGAGTCTCACATAGCTGTTGTTACTGGTTCAGGAGCTGGGCCTTCCCAAAGGGATCAGTCTTCTATATTTACCTCTAGTGTCAACAATAGGAGTGTTGTTCAAAGATCTCAAACCTTTGGTAACACTCCAAGGCCTAACAATGCCCCTAGACCTAATAATAATAGAAATAGGAGGATTGTTGGTGGTCCTACTATGGTTTGTGAGCATTGTGGGTTCAATGGTCATACTATGGATAGGTGCTTTAAGTTGATTGGATACCCTAGTGATTTTTGGAAAAAGGAATAATTCTTCTAATACTAATCAGAATAATTAGAGTTTTAATAGAAGATTTATAAACAACAATAATTCTATTGGTTCTAGTTCCACCTTTACTTTTTTTTATGAACAGATTTCAAAACTTATCTCCTTAATAAAAGAAAATTCTCTAAAAGATAATGGGAAAGGTGTTCAAGCCAATATGGCAGGTATTATTTTTAATAATAATAATTTTTTTAATAAAAACTTTAATAAATTTTTTAACTCAAATATTGGTACAAGGCTTGCTCTTGAGCAGACTGGTATTATTTTTAATTGAGATGCTAACCAGCATTTGACTTATACTGATAAAAACTTAGTTAATGTTATTGACATTTCCTATCTTAGGATCAAAGTTTCTCATCCTAATGGAATAAAAGCTTTAATTACTAAGGTAATAAATCTCAGACTAACTAATTTTTAACATCATATGATGTGTTGGTTGTTCCTGAGTATTTTGTCACTCTTGTTTCTGTTCATAAGGTGGCTAGAGACAGCAAATTTATTGTTGGTTTTGGTGAATCAAAATGTTTTCTCATGTCTTAGGATTTGATGGATGTGAAAATAATGGGGATTGGTAAACAAGTTAATGGATTGTATTATTTTAATAGTACGGAAGGTAATGTGTTTAAGAGTGGAGTTGTTTCCTCTAATCTAACCAGACTCAATTGGCATAAAAGACTTGGCCATCCCTCTGACCAAGTCTTAACTGTTCTAAAGTATGATTTGTTTTTAAATAATAATAATACTGATAATATACCTTGTGATATTTGTCAAAAAGCTAAACAAACTAGAGAACCATTTCCTTTTATTGAGCACAAGTCCATTGTTCTTGGTGAGCTTATGCATCTTGACCTTTGGGGGCCTTACAGGATTGTTAGTAAGGAAGGTCATAGGTATTTCTTGACCATTGTTGATGACTTTATGGGTTTATTTGCTTAATACTAAAGAAGAAGTGTTTGATTGTGTTTGTGCTTTTTATAGTTTGGTTAAAAACCAATTTAAACAAACTATAAAGACTTTTAGAAGTGACAATGGAACTGAATTTATCAATGATAAATTCAATGGTTTTTGTGAAAACAATGGCATAATACATCAAACCTCTTGTTCTTACACTCCTCAACAGAAAGGAATTTTGGAGAGGAAACATAGCCATCTGCTTAATATTGCCAGATCTCTTCTGTTTAAAGGGGGGATTCCTCTTAACTTGTGGTCTGATTATGTTCTTATGGCTTGTTATTTGATTAACAGGTTCCCAGTTCAGTGCTGAAGGGAAAATCTCCTTATGAGCTTGTTTTTAATTAAAAACCTTAAATCATTTAAGAGTATTTGGGTGTCTTTGCTTTGCTACTATTCTTAACAATCATGATACGTTTAGCAGAAGAGCTGAAAAGTATGTTCTAATTGGATATTCTTTTTTTTAAAAGGATATAAGTTGTTTAGTCTTGAAAGAAAACAGTTTATTTTTTCAAGGGCTGTAAATTTTTTTGATAAAGTGTTTCCTTTTAAGATTAAACATAGTTCTGTGGAGAAACCTAGTCAGGACTTGGATCATATAAACTTCTTTGATGATGTTGTTCATGAGGGTCCTGACACTATGATGATAATGACTTAAGTGCTCAAGATCAGGATGATGGTAGCTACTCTATTCACTTTAGTAATCTAACAATTGACCATTTTGAGGATGAATAGGGGCATCCTCAAGGTTCCAATGGTTCTGCTAGTGAAGATGAGATGGTTGTAGCATCTAATCCTAATAAGCATTATCTAAGGATGATAATCTTGATACTTTAAACACATAACATGTTCAAAATCTTAATACTCAACCTTTGCGAAGGTTTGGGAGGTCATCTATTTTTCCAAATAAATACAATGAGTATGTTGTAGGTTCAAAGGTTAAGTATAGTCTTGAAAGATATGCGGGATATTCTAATCTCACTACTGAAAATTTTTGTTTTATCACTGAACTAAATAAAGCTTTTGAACCGAAAAACTATTGGGAAGTTTGTAAGGATCAGCATTGGGTTGAGGCAATGAATAAGGAAATGGATGCCTTATATAGAAATGAAACTTGGGAAATTACTGACTTACATATGGATAGAAAATCCATAGGTGGAAAGTGGGTGTTTAAGATAAAATATAAGTCTAATGGTGAGATTGAAAGATATAAAGAAAAATATGTTATCAAAGGGTATAATTAAAAGGAGGGTGTTGATTTTGATGAAATTCTCCTGTTGTGAAAAATGTTACTGTTAGATGTTTAATTAACCTTGCTGTGCAAAATGATTAGACCTTATATCAACTTGATATTAATAATGACTTTCTATATGGTGAGTTGTCTGAAACTGTTTATATGGACTTGCCTGAAGGTTTTTATAGTCCTGGTGATAAAAGGGTTTGCAAGTTGAAAAAATCTCTTTATGGTTTAAAATAAGCACTGATGTGCTGTCGTGTAGGTTATGTTTATTGATTACCAAGTTTTAAATTTATATTTAGCCGACTTATCCTAAAACAACACTTTAACGGGCTGTGTACCCGGTTAAAATAGAGTTTCGTGGTAAGTAGGGTGTCGAACACTAAGAGCGAGGTCGTTTAACTTTATATTCTATCAGTATTTTAGTTAATCTAACTAGACTAGTTAATTCTAATTACTTGTTAAACCTATGTTAAACCTAGTTCTAATGATAAAGGGGGGGTTTCAGCCTGAGAGACTAGCACAGGTTTTATGGTGACTAAAATCAATTCAATACACAATAATCACGCAAGAAGAAAATCAGAAGATAAAAGAGCGGTACAAGCCAAATGATAGAAAACTGTATTAGCCATATTAAATCCGATTAAATGCTGGTTTGTTTGTTTAGTGCAATGACTGCTTATCTCGAGGCGGCATATCATTCTTAAGACTTAGGCGGGACATCATCCTAAGACCTAGACACGTTGAATCCTGTCACAATTAACGCATCCGCATAAAGCATCCTTTAGTTTAATTATAATCTATCTTAGGGATTAAAGCAATGGTGATCTTGTTAAACCCTAGCCCATCGGGACTTTACCCACTTACTGCTTGACGGTATTTTATATACTGGTAGTTCACTGTTCAAGTCTTTACCAATGATTAAGAACGTACTTGTTGATCCAAGGGTCACCTGCCAGGCCAACTAAGCTCACTAATCTAAAGGCAAAGATAGAACATTATTTGTGATCCTATTGGTCCAGATATATAAAACACGATATGGAGAGCTATCCCAGTATCTAGATCACTTGGTAAGTCTCACTAGACCCAGTTGAATGATAGGTCGCATATTCAAGCACATAGACAAGTATGAGGTGATAAACATAATTAAACAATCAACGATAAATTAAGCAATCGAGATTAAACAAACCAAACATTAAATCTTCATTAAGATGGCTAATACCCGAGGGTATTAGCCCATAACCATTGTAATTATAAAAGTGTGATCAATTAACCAAGGTAAACTAAAAGTTTTACCGAACAATACCAAAAATTAAACAATTACAAGAGTATAGGAATTACACGGTGTCTTCTATGGAATCGTGATTGATGCTTGACCTTGGCTGCTCTTCTTCACTTTAGAAAATCGACTTTTATGTTTATGGTATAGAGAATATGATTTTGCACACTGAAAACTCGTTTTTGAGTCTTCTATTTATAGTCTCTGAAAATTAGTGGATACGCCATATTGAGTGAGGTGAATACAACGTATAGGGGTAAATTCCTTGGAGTGTTTGCTACGTTTACAATCAATCAGTAATATCTTTCCTTAATCACATTTAATGCAAGATCTTTGATTGTTTGACCAGCTAGATACAGCGTATGTAGTTAGCAGGATATGCTGTATTGGGAATTAAACATATGCGTTTTCTTATGAAGTCCAGGCGCTGATACGCCGTATCTTCTTTGCTGGATACGACGTATTGAGTCAGATATAAGTATCTTCAAATATCTTCGTTTAAGCTCCAAAATGTGCGCCTTTTAGCATGTCTTCACAAAACACTCCGTAATTACTGCAATTAACAACTTTAAGCAATTAAGTAACAATTCTTGCAATAATTATATAAAAGTGGGTAATTTATTTAGGATAAATGATGGTATAAAAGTAATGTTATTTGATGTCATCAAATATCTCCCCATTTGCCTACTTGTCCTCAAGTAGACTATAGAAATTTATTGAAAATGTATACCAACTGAAGTTAAGGATTTTTCCTTTAAGCATTTCTTTCGTTTAATCACCTGTACAAAACTAAGCACCTCACGAAATATGAGAATGAAAACACTCAGATCACTTAACTAATCTAGGGTGTAACATTTAATGGATATGCTTAATTGCTCGGTCATGATTAGTTTTCTATCATATACTTGGCAAGGATACACATCTCCACCACTAGAGCTGAGGAGAAACTAGTCTAAAGGTAAATTGGGTTTTGTTTAAAAACGTTTGTCGAATGGTAGCACAAGTATTAGCCTTTAAAATATATCCGCCGACTCAAAGGCTCCCCAATGCTCAGCAGCAAATAATAACCTGAGAAAATACATGCAAAAACGTCAACAATAATGTTGGTGAATTCATAGGTTTAAGTAAAAGCATAATTGAAATAATTTAAGAAATATTTCAGAAGAAAAGTAGCGTTACAGTATTTCAAAGTATTATTTAGGAAATCCGAATAGTGATTTAATAAAATCAAGAAGTATTTAAAAGTGGACCACAAGACTTAAGTAATGGTGGACTAAGTACGTATTCCAAAGTCCAAAACAAGTAAATAGCCAGACTATGTAACGTAATTACATAGTCCTTGAAATAGTTTATTTGGCTATACCCTCATGACATCCGCAAGCCGTATTCGTAATTATACAGGGAATTGCAACCCGAGTCGTAATTATAAGGGATTTGCACCAATTATTCTAAATTCAAAGGAATTGCACCATATACCGTAATAATAAGGGAATTGCACCAGCATTCGTAATTAATAAGGATTTGCACCAGCATTCATAATATAAGGATTTGCACCAGTATTTGTAATTATAAGGGATTTGCACCAGTATTCGTAATTATAAGGGATTTGCACCCGAGTTCGTGGCTCTTAGGCAATAGCATTCAGGAGTAATCTGATAGCATACAATTTGAAAACACTTGTGTCCCAATGTAAAACAAAGCATGCCCAAACTTCACGAGGTTTCAAATAAGGTATTTAGTGGATCTCAAATCATGTAGTAAACAAAATCAAGCTTTATAAAAATAGTCAGGTAACGGCATACGAATAGAAATCAATAAGTTTATGTAGTAAAACAAGCACGTATTCTCACCCCGAAAACAGTTTATGAAAACCATTAAAAGAGAAAAGGTGGGGCTATAAACTCACCTCAGTGAATCGAATCAACAAAGTAAGTCACGAATGAAAAACGCGTCACGAATGAGTCCGAAGGCAACCCTAAATCAAATATAGGTCGTTATAGTACTAAGTAATTTGGATAACTAATACCATATATAATTCTATATAGCTACATCACCACCTAATTGAGTTTGAGAAATAATATTTAAATTGCAATAGATAAATATTATCCGTGTGTTTGTACTTGTATAATCGAATATATCATTCAATTGTCTTTGTAAAATAATATGATACAGTATTAGTGGAACATGTATAAATATTATATAAATGATTCTAAAAATGTTTAGCAAAAATTTATATTAAAAACGAACCAACACTATTCACCTCAGGAAATAGTGCACAAGTTACAAAATAGTGCATAACTTTCGCGTTTCAAGCCCGATTTGCATGTTTCTTACGCCCATGTTTTCGTATTTGAAAGATATATCATAATTTTACACTTTCATATTTTGAGCTCTCTGATGAACAGTACTTTTTACTGTTCATGGAGTTTTATAAAATTAATCGTCGTAAACCCGAAAACGTCGTATATTATTCGTTATAGCTCTGTTTTTAGCGATTCTTTCGAGCACGTTCTCGAAATTAAAGGCTCTATTTATTTATGATGTTTTCCAAAAATAAATATCCCTGATGAACAGTAACTTTTATAAAATTATTTTTATAAAAGTATTAATTATCGTAAACTCGTAATTAGCGTATCTCCTTCGTTATAAATCGGTTTTTCGAGTTCTTTATATGCTTGTAATCGTCATGAGACGTAGTATTTCATAAAAATATAAGTGTGCTGTGTAAAATTTCGAACCAAAACAGTCCCTTTAAAATAAATAGGTATTTATGTATATAAACTTGTTTTAATTAGTTTTTATCTTAAATAAAGTACCATAAGTCCTCTATAATACTTGTATCATATGTCTTATGTATTATAAGGTCCATTAGTCCCTTTTTGTCCAAGTCTTGTCCATAATATCAAGTCTTTTACCATACTTTCACTTATTTGCCATAACTTTTAATAAGTAAACTTTTTAACTCATTAACTTTTTATAAACAATCCAACACTTGTGTAATACTTATAATCCCATTATAATCATGTTCTTGTCGTCCACATAACATATGAAAAAGTATATAAAACCCATCATCAACGAATTGAACGAAAAAAAAGAGATCCCACAACTAAGTCGAATAAAATCCATTTTACCATGTTATTTAAGACATAAATGGTGATTTGCTATATAAACCTTATATATACATAAAATCATGAAAGTAAATAAATTTGGGCTTTTACATAACCTTAGATGAATGAAGGATGAAGTGGGACAAACAAATTCACACCCTTGTGATTTTAGAGACCTTAGCTGAAATAAGATGTAAACCATAGTTGTTCTAAGAAAACCTAACTTGCTTTTTTTTCTTTTGCTAGATTCTTGTAAAGCTTAACATGCCTTTGAAACCATCCCATGGTATGCCTTAGATATGATGTAGGATCACTTGTAAATGTGTTGAATGAAAATTGTATGGATGGTTTTGTGGTTTTTATTTGGGACGTGGGATATGAAGCAAAAGGGAGAGAAAGTGTGTTGATTTTTTTGATAAGGAAAGGACTTGAATGAGTTATCTACTAGTATGTATAAGTTGTAAGTATTATGACTAGTCAAATGTATATTTAACAAAGACCAAAAAGACCTAATGGAGCTAGGGGGCGGCAATATGGAGAGCAAAATAAGGGAAAAAGTTGGTCAAAACACTAGTCTTTAGTCCAAGTTTTTATTAACTCTAAATGGTACATATACTAGCTCATTAACACTTGTGTTTCTTGGTTCCTTATTATGGACATTATCCCATGAAAACATGGAATATATTTACTAGTTAAATGTATCATGTATAAAGAAAAGAAAGTATTACTTGAAAATAAAAGTGTAAGTTAAATTCATAAAATGTATACTTACAAGTTGTAGTCTTGGTTAAATTCTTTTTATGGTAAATTAGGCTAGGATGATAACATAGGTAAAGTTTTATAAATTTTGGGTATTGGGTATAAAAGTGGGTATTTGTTGAAGCGAAAAAAAAAATTGGTGCTTCCGGGTATGTCTAAACGTATTTAATTGCGAAACGTAACCAATTTATGTAACCGATAAAAATAAATATAAAAAGTTAATTATTACTTTCGTAAAATAATATAACGCTTTCTTGATGAAAACTTTAATTTGTTTGGTGTCCGTTTACGTTAAACGTTTATTTTTTTAGCTTACGTGATTTAACTATGAAATAAGAATTAAAAGTAAACGCGCACGAGACTAAAAAAATAAATAGTGAAATAATGACGAAATTAATGACGTCATAAAATGACCTAAAAATACGAAATGTTACAGTCTCCTCCGGTTAGAAGAGCCTTGTCCTCAAGGCACAAGTCGCGACACTTGACGAAGGTACGAGTTTAGTGAAAAGATGCGGATATTTCTTCCGGAATCGTGTTAATGAAGAGGTGTAGGTTTTAAGGTGACTACTCTGAGCATGACATGGTCTTTCCCGAATGCTAGGACTCAATCTTTGCACCAAATATACAAAGGTAATTAGGCTATTGTATATTTGAGGGCCAACGATCAATGCTCATTTCGTCAAAATAGTGTGGATTGTTTGAAATGTAGTCCAAAGTTTTTATAACAAAAAGAAATAGTCAATAAAGTAAAACTGAAAGTAGCTCATAGGGTGACAACAATATGGTTTATAGTTGAATCGAGATTGTTTTGTAAAGTAATTAATGGTCATAACAAGTATAAAGAATATCCGAACAAACGCAGAAGCAGTCAAAGAAAATGAACGTAAAGAATTATTCAATCAACAAAATGAACGTAAAAAAGTCGTGTTCTAAAGGTAGGTGCTCCAAAGTGACACATATGAGGTGACAAGTTAATTGCCGTACTCCCATGAACTGGAAGACTTCAAAACGACGGATTACTAAACAACATATGCGATTCAAAAGCATGAGAAGAGTGTTCCAACTCAGAGTCGAATGGTAAAATAACTAGTGGAATTTTCAAACTATGCCAAATTTCGATATCATCAAAAGGGAATAAAGTAAAGTCGCATAGATGATCAAAGTTAATCGTAAGAGATCAAGAAGAAATTAGCCCATATGTATAGGTATCCTTATATAATACCAGCATTGACGCTCAAGGGAGTAAATGAGAAATCGGGAAGTACACGAAAATCTGAATGATCAATATTTATATAACGGACCGATATAAGGTAAATAGTAAGACGTCATATGATAGATGTAAGAGAACGAAATCATAGTCTAGTATTAAATACTCATTATCTATGTAATAGTAGTAGGGATGCAAAAGAGAGCATATAAGTTACCTGGGAGCAAGCGCGGGAATATGTTGTCATACATCTCTAAAAAGTTACTGGAGTGTTGCAAAATCCAAACGGCATCCTCCTGTAAGCAAAAGTTCCATAAGGACAGGTAAATGTTATCTTCTCTTGATCTTATGGTGCAATCGGAATTTGGAAGAACAAGAAAACAATAATACTCATTTCCAGATAAACGTTCTAACATTTGATCAATGAAAGGGAGAGGAAAATGATCCTTTCGTGTCGCGTCATTTAGTTTACGATAGTCGATGCACACGCGCCATCCTGTAACTGTACGAGACGGTATCAATTCATTGTTGTCAGTTAAAACCACAGTCATTCCCCTTTTCTTTAGGATGACATAAATAGGGCTAACCTATGGACTAAACGAGATGGGGTAAATTAACCCTGAATCAAGTAACCTAATGATTTTGTTTTTAACCACATCTTGGAATTCTTTTGGATTTTAAAAATTGACCCCCCCCGCTTGGGGTTGAATGACACGTTTGAAGCTTTCCTCCATTAACATCTTGTGTGTACAGAATGACGGACTTATTCCCTTTATGTCTGACATCTTCCAAGCGATTGCTCCCTTGCGTTTTTCCAATAATTGCAAAAGTTAAATTTTCTATTTTTTGTTAGTTTAGATGAGAAAATCACGGGACAAGATTCATTTTCTTTCAGGTACGCGTATTCTAAGTGGGAGGGTAGGTCTTTTAGTTTCGGTCGTTTTTCGTTAATTTCATTGGCGCTAGCAGAATAGAGGTGCTTGTTTTGCATTCTTTCCTGGAGTAATCTCCAAGAGTACAGATAGGGTTCGCGTCTCCCATGGTGGTTGATGAGAATGATTTACGAAACAAATAACACAAAGAAAAGATGGACTACGAGAAAGCTAATATAACGAAAATAAAATCTCATTTGAAAGGATTCAAGCGAGTAGACCTAAGTTAAACAATGGTCAGAACCTAACTATTCCCCAGCAGCGGCGCCAAAAACTTGATGTTGTTTGGTTGTCGTAAAGACTTAAACACGAAGTTTTACAACTCCCCAGGCAGTGTACCTAGTCGTTGTAGTGTAGTATAGGCAAGACTCAGGGGTTGTTATCGTTCTATAGGGGAATAGCTTGGGAAGGCTCGATCAAGATCTAGCAAAGGTCTACGGGGTTGAGAGAAGATTCTTTTTGTATTTTTATATTTTTATGAAAGCAAGTAAATATCATGGTTTGAGAAGTTGGTTTGTTTAACCAATTAAACTAAATATAATCGAATCTACTAGTGATAACTTTATGATAAAAGATGTATTTACTTAATCATGTACTACTCCTTAGATTGCTTCTCCTAATCCTGTTGCTTTGTTACACTTGTGATGATCTGTGTAAGTATTTCCTAATTCATGAACGAATTACACGAACCCGCCGTCTATTTAATACTCTGTTAAGGCAACGCACAGGTAAGGTAGTATGAAGACTATTACAAGGCCACTAAGAGTATATTAAATACAATTGAAATATCTTAAGAGGGATCAACCATATTAGGAGTAAGGTAGTATGAAGACTGTTACCGATGGTATCCTTTCTACACACTCACGTTTCCCTAGACGTCTATGCCAATTTAATATCTTATGGCTAGTTTTCTAAAGCCTAACGTGCATATCCATCACAAGAAGCAACATTAAAGGGATCTACAATCTAAGTTTCATACAATCATGAGTAAATACAAAGGAGGGTTTAGCCTAGCATGTTATAAAGAAAGCAAGAACATAAATCAATCAAACAACACATAGACATATTGAATGATTAAAGATAAACAATCTTACTTGATTAAAACATGTATTAAGGTCAGTTACAATAGGGTTTTAAGGCCCTAAAGACGGCCTAGAGGTTGCTAGAATGATTAGGGTTCGTCTCATAAAAGTTACATACTCAAAACCCTAAAATCGGTTTTGTATATATAAGAAAAGCGTCGCGACGGCATCAAGTAGTGGTCGCGACGCCGTCACGATGTCGCATCTTCTAGATTTGATTTAAGTCGGTTGCGTCCTAACGCCGTCATCAAATCCTCGACGCCGTCACTAGAAAGATCACGACGGCGTCGCTTTATGCCCGTGATGCCGTCTCCACGCTCTGTATGCACAGTTCTTCAAGATAAATGATGTAGAGTCGTAGTCTTGTCTGTTTCTTCTCCAAATGAGCCCAAGTCATGTGTATCTCCTCCAAATGCTATCCAAGTGCTAAAAACCTAAAAACAAACGATTAAGCACATAATTTGGGCATATTTGCATGATTTAGGGGGTTAAATGACCCCGGAATAGTGTATAAAATGACACCTCATCAAGGTTGTAGGCTGCGGTGAAGGCTGCCACTAAGGTTGGAGGCTGCTGTGAAGGCTTCCACATAGGTTGCAGGCTGCTACAAAGGTTGCATGTTGATGTGAAGGCTGCAACACTGTTAAGAAGGCTGGAATGCTGCTAAGAAGGCTGCAATAAAGGTTTAGGCTGCTACGAAGGCTGCTACAGAGGTAGCAGGTTGTTGTGAAGGCTGTAACGATGCTAAGAAGGCTACAACGTTGATAAGAAGGCTGCAACATTGCTAAGAAGGTTGCACAAAGGCTATGGCTTCGACCTTTTGTTAGGATTATGAAAATTCATGTAAAAGACTCGGTCACCCCGTGTTATATCTAGCATAGGTTAGCTCGTAGTCTTAGTATTCCTAGTTTCAAATGATAAAGGGAGGTTTCATGCCTGAGAGACTGCACAGGTTTTGTGGCGACTTAAATCAATTCAATACACAATAATCACACAAGAAGATAATCAGAAGATAAAAGAGCGGTCAAGCCAAATGAAAGAAAATTGTATTAGCCATATTAAATCCGATTAAACGTTGGTTTATTTGTTTAGTGCAATGAGTGCTTATCTCGAGGCAGCATATCATTCTTAAGACTTAGGCTGTACTTCTTCCTAATACCTAGACACATTAAATCCTGTCATAACTAACGCATCTACATAAAGCATCATTTTAGTTTAATTATAATCTATCTTAGGGATTAAAGCAATGGTGTACTGTAAAACCCTAGCCCATCGAGACATTACACTCATACTTCTTGACTATATGATTTATATACTGAATAGTCCACTGTCTAAGTCTTTCTCTCAAATGATTAAAGAATGTACTCTTATATCTCGTAGGGATTACCTGCCCGTCCAACTAAGCTCACTAATCTAAAGGAAAAGATAAGACATTATTTGTGATCCTATTGGTCTAGATATATAAGACGTGATATGGAAAGCCATCCTAGTATCTAGATCACTTGGTTAGTCTCACTAGACCCAGTTAGAATGATGGGTCGCATATTAAGCACGATAAACAAGTATGAAATGATAAACATAATTAAACAATCAATGATGGTTTAAAATAAATTAAGCAATCGAGATTAAACAAACCAAACATTAAATCTTCATTAAGATGGCTAATACCCGAGGGTATTAACCCATAACAACTATATAAGTGTGATCAAATAACCAAGGTAAACTAAACATTTTACCGAACGATACCAGAAATTAACTGATTACAAGAGTATAGGAATTACACAGTGTCTTCTATAGAATCATAATTGATGCTTGACATTGGCTGCTCTTCTTCACTTTAGAAAATTGACTTTTATGTTTATGGTATAGAGAATATGATTTTGCACACTGAAAACTCATTTTTGAGTCTTCTATTATAGTCTCTGAAAATTAGTGGATACGCCGTATAGAGTGAGTTGAATACGTCGTATAGGGGTAAAATCCTTGTAGTGCGCGCTACGTTCATAACCAATCAGTAATATCTTTCCTTAATAACCTTTAATGCAAGATCTTTGATTGTTTGGCCAGCTGGATACGACGTATATTGTTAGCAGGATACGCCGTATTGGGAATTGAACATACGCGTTTTCTTGTGAAGTCCAGGCGCTGATACGCCGTATCTTCTTTGCTGGATACGGTGTATTGAGTCAGAAATAAGTATCTTCAAATATCTTTGTTTAAGCTCCAAAATGTGTGCCTTTTAGCTTGTCTTCACAAATCACTCCGTAATTACTACAATTAACAACTTTAAGCAATTAAGTAACAATTCTTGCAATAAATATATAAAAGTGGGTAATTTATTTAGGATAAATGATGGTATAAAAGTAACGTTATTTGATGTCATCAAGCACCCAGGCAATGGAATGCCAAGTTAACACATACTTTGACTAAAAATGGTTTTAAGCAAAGCAAAAGTGACTATTCTCTTTTTACCAAATCTGAAAATGGGAATTTTGTTGCCTTACTTGTGTATGTGGATGATATTATTGCCAGTGGAAACAATGCTGTTGAAATTCAAATGTTTAAAGAGTTTTTATAAATTCAGTTTCAAATCAAGGACCTAGGTAAACTCAAGTATTTTATTTGGGAATTGAGGTTCTTGAGACTGATTAAGGACTTTGTTTATCCTAAAGAAAGTATTGTCTAGATTTGTTAAGTGACTTTGAACTTTTAGCTTGTAAACCTTATGCTACTCCATTGGAGAAAAATTTATCTATAACAAATGAACATACTGATTTGGATAAGGTGTTGGATAATATTACTGAGTATCAA
Source organism: Tanacetum coccineum (assembly GCA_026074375.1). Classification (NCBI taxonomy): domain Eukaryota; kingdom Viridiplantae; phylum Streptophyta; class Magnoliopsida; order Asterales; family Asteraceae; genus Tanacetum; species Tanacetum coccineum. The sequence goes on from BQNB010070882.1 coordinate 20,592, forward strand.
AAACTCATTGGGAAGTTGATTTACTTGACTCATACAAGGCCTGATATTTCATATTCAATTCATTGTTTAAGTCAGTTTATGCATAAGCCTCTAAGATCTCATCTTAAGATTTCCTTGAAAGTTTTAAGGTACTTAAAAGGCAATTCTGGAAAAAAAATTCACATAGTCAAGCAACCCGAAGCTTCTTTTGAAGCTTTTATAGATGCTGACTAGGCTAAGTGTCTTGTTACAAGAAAGTCTATTACCGGTTTTTGTATTAAGTTGAATGGATCTTTCGTTTCTTAGAAAAGCAAGAAACATGATACTCTTTCTAAGTCCTCAGCTGAAGCTGAGTATAGGGCTATGGCATTTGTAACTTCTGAAGTTATTTGGCTTTTGAAAATTTTAAAAGAGCTAGAATGGGATCAGGTTTTACCAGTTAAACTTTTTTATGACAGTCAAGCTGCAATTAAAATTGCAGCTAATCCTATCTTTCATGAGCGAACAAAAGATCTTGAAATTGATCTACATTTTGTGAGGGAAATTTTTTTATCAAGAGTTATTGAAACTCAAAAAAATAATACTACAATTCAACTTGCTGACATTTTACAAAAGGGCTTGATAAAGATCATCATGAAAACTTGGTTTTAAAACTAGGATTGATTGATGTGTTCTATGTTAAAGTTAAGGGGGGATGCTAAAATATAACTTAAACCTGGAACAAAACTACAGGGACTAATTATGTCTTTTGTTGATTGTTATTTTTCAGCTATATTGAAGTTCAGTGCTAAATGGATAGAGTTGGATTCTTGAGGGGCTAAAGCTGGCTAATTGGAATTGGAGATGCTATATAAGTTGGACGTTTCTCTATTTTTCTTCACTTCTTCTTTCTTTTCTCTCTCTACAAAACCCTAATTCTCTCTTTAGAAAATTATAAAAGTTTATCTCTTGATCTTTGCTGTGATTTGATTTGTAAGACTATCATCAAGTAGATAATAGAGTTACACCTGAGTAGCAGTGGTAACTTATTTGTGATTGAGATTTGTTTTGTAATAGTTGTTTTGATCTTCTTTAATTGATATTCAAGAAGTTATTTTTAGTTTTAATAAGAATTTTAACATAGTATCAGAGCCAGGTTGCAAAATCTTGCTCTAATTTGTTTTTGGGTTAGGGTTTCAAAAATTTGGGGGTTTTTTCCATTAGTTTTTAATTTCAGTTGATTCTTGATTAAATCTTTTATAAATTTGATAAATTTTAAAGATCTGTTAAAACGCCTATTTTTTAAAAAAATTAGGGTTTTTGATTTTGGGGCTTTTGTTCTTGAAAGCTTCTTGGGTAAATTAATTCTGGTTAATTGATAGTTCTGGTGTTAATTTTTTGTATGAAGGATTTGAGGTGGTTCTTTACCTAATTAAAAAATTAGGGTTTGTTGGTTGATCGATCTAAGGTTTTGGGTTTTATATCACCTTGACTAAGTGAATCAAGGTGATCATTGAGTCTTATTGCACCTTGACTAAGTGAATCAAGGTGTTGTAAGGCGTTGGATTCCACTGCTTAAATCTCTGTAACACCTCTCTTCCCTTTTATTTTTTGTTCTATTGTTGTGTTTGCCCTTGACCTATCATCTTGAGTAGCAAGGAATCTTGGGAACTATTGTCTTTTGTTTTGAATATTAATTCTTTAGTTTTTGCTTTATTGTTGCAATGTCTGTTCATAATTCTGTTAATAATACTCCTCATAATTCTGATGATGAGGCTGACCCTAATCCTACTCTAATTAGTAAATTGGACCTTAGTCACCCTCTTCACCTACACCCTAATGACTCTACAACTCCTACTATTGTTTCTATCAAACTAAAGGGTACTGAGAATCATAATATGTGGTCTTGTGCTATGCTGTTAGCCCTTGAAGGTAGAAATAGAATTAGGTTTATTAATAATACTTGTAGAAGGTCTATACTGATGAAGTTTTAGGAAGATAATGGGACAGGGTTAATGATATGGTTATGGGTTGGATTCTTAATTCAATCTCAGAAGGGCTGTTTTGGGGTCAATTTTTTTCAAAATGAGCATTTGAAGTATGGATGAGTTGAAAGAAACATTTGATAGAGTTGATGGTTCTGTGACATTTAATCTTCATCATAAAATAAATTCTTTGACTCAAAATGATTCTCTTGTTGCTGAATATTTTAATAAGCTGAGCACTTTATGGAAATAATTTGATGCCCTAGTTCAACTTCCTAGGTGTACTTGTTATGCTGAAGAGGATATTAAAAACCATAATCAACTTATGAAATTAATGCAATTCTTAATGGGACTTGATGATTCTTATATGCAATTGAGAAGTAATATCTTATCTAGAGACCCCTTACCTGATGCTAAAGGTGCATATGTTCTTATTTCTAGTGAGGAGTCTCACATACCTGTTGTCACTGGTTCAGAAGTTGGGCCGTCCCAAAGGGCTCAGTCTTCTATATTTAACTCTAGTGTCAACAATAGGAGTGTTTTTCAAAGATCTCAAACCTTTGGTAACACTCCTAGGCCTAACAATGCCCCTAGACCTAATAATAATGGAAATAAGAGGACTACTGGTGGTCCTACTCTGGTTTGTGACCATTGTGGGTTCAATGGTCATACTATGGATAGGTTCTTTAAGTTGATTGGGTACCCTAGTGATTTTGGAAAAAGGAATAATTCTTTTAATACTAATCAGAATAATCAGAGTTTTAATAGAAGATTTATAAACAACAATAATTATGTTGGTTCTAGTTCCACCTTTACTTTATCTAATGAACAGATTTCAAAACTTATCTCTTTAATAAAAGAAAATTCTTTGAAAGATAATGGGAAAGGTGTTCAAGCTAATATGGCAGGTATTATTTTTAATAATAATAATTTTTTAATAAAAACTTTAATAAAAATTTTAACTCAAATATTGGTACTAGGCTTGCTCTTGAGCAGACTGGTATTATTTTTGATTCAGGTGCTAACCAGCATTTGACTTCACTGATAAAAACTTAGTTAATGTTATTGACATTTCCTATCTTTGGATCAAAGTTTCTCATCCTAATGGAACAGAAGCTTTGATTACTAAGGTAGGAAATCTCATAAAAACTAATTTTTTAACTTTATATGATGTGTTGGTTGTTCCTGAGTATTATGTCACTCTTGTTTTTTTTCATAAGGTGGCTAGAGACAGCAAATTTATTGTTGGTTTTGGTGAATCAAAATATTTTCTCATGTCTCAAGATTTGATGGATGTGAAAATAATAGGGATTGGTAAACAAGTTAATGGATTATATTATTTTGATAGTATGAAAGGTAATGTGTTTAAGAGTAGATTTGTTTCCTTTAATCATACCAGACTCAATTGGCATAAAAGACTTAGTCATCCCTCTGACCAAGTCTTAAATGTTCTAAAAATGATTTTTTAATATAATAATCCTGATAATATACCTTGTGATATTAGTCAAAAAGCTAAAAAAACTAAAGATCCCTTTCCTTTGAGTGAGCACAAGTCCACTGTTCTTGGTGAGCTTGTGAATCTTGACCTTTGGGGGCCTTACAGGGTTGTTAGTAAGGAAGGTCATAGGTATTTCTTGACCATTGTTGATGACTTCACCAGGGCTGTTTGGGTTTATTTGCTTAAGACTAAAGAAGAAGTGTTTGATTGTGTTTGTGCTTTTTATAGTTTGGTTAAAAACCAATTTAAACAAACTATAAAGACTTTTAAAGTGACAATGTAATAGAATTTATCAATCATAAATTTAATGGTTTTTGTGAAAACAATGGCATAATACATCAAACCTTTTGTTCTTACACTCCTCAACATAATGGAATTGTAGAGAGAAAACATAGGCATCTGCTTAATATTTCTAGATTCCTTCTATTTTAGGGGGAATTCCTCTTAACTTGTGGTCTGAGTGTGTTCTTACTGCTTGTTATTTGATTAACAGGTTGCCCAGTTCAGTGCTAAAGGGAAAATCTTCTTATGAGCTTGTTTTTAATAAAAAACCTTCTTTAAATCATTTAAGAGTATTTGGGCGTCTTTGCTTTGCAACTATTCTTAACAATCATGATAAGTTTAGCACCAAAGCTGAAAAGTGTGTTCTAATTGGATATTCTTCTTTTAAAAAGGATATGAGTTGTTTAGTCTTGAAACAAAACTGTTTATTTTTTCAAGGGATGTAAATTTTTTTAAGAAAGTGTTTCCTTATAAGATTAAACATAGTGCTATGAAGAAACCTTGTCAGGACTTAGATCATATTAACTTCTTTGATGAAGTTTTTCATAAGGGTCCTGACACATCAAATGATGATAATGACTTAAGTGCTCAAGATCAGGATGATGGTAGCAACTCTATTCACTTTAACAGTCCAACAATTAACCATTTTAAGGATGAATTGGGGCATTCTCAAGGTTCTAATGGTTCTGCTAGTGAAGATGAGATGGCTGCAACATCTAATCCTAATATTGCATTATCTGAGGATGATAATCTTGATACTTTAAACACATAACATGTTCAAAATCTTGATACTCAACCTTTGAGAAGGTCTGAGAGGTCATCTGTTTTTCTAAATAAATACAATGAGTATGTTGTGGATTCAAAGGTTAAGTATTGTCTTGAATGATATGTGGGATATTCTAATCTCAATACTGAAAATTTTTGTTTTGTCACTGAACTAAATAAAGCTTTTGAACCAAAAAACTATTGGGAAGCTTGTAAGGATCAGCACTAGGTTGAGGCAGTCAATAAGGAAATGGATGCCTTATATAGAAATGACGCTTGGGAAATTACTGACTTACTTAAGGATATAAAATCCATAGGTGGAAAGTAGGTGTTTAAGATAAAATATAAGTCTAATGGTGAGATTGAAATATATAAAGCAAGATATGTTGTCAAAGGCTATAATCAAAAGGAGGGTGTTGATTTTGATGAAACATTTTCTCCTGTTGTGAAAATTGTTACTGTTAAATGTTTGATTAACCTTATTGTGCAAAATGATTGGACCTTATATCAACTTGATATTAATAATGCCTTTCTATATGGTGAGTTGTCTGAAACTGTTTATATGGACTTGCCTGAAAAATTTTATAGTCCTGGAGATAAAAGGGTTTGCAGGTTGAAAAATCTCTTTATGGTTTAAAACAAGCTCCCAGGCAATGGAATGCCAAGTTAACACATACTTTGACTACAAATGGTTTTAAGCAAAGCAAAAGTGACTATTCTCTTTTTACCAAATCTAAAAATGGGAATTTTGTTGCTTTAATTGTGTATGTTGATGATATTATTGTTACTGGAAACAATGGTATTGAAATTCAAAAGTTTAAAGAGTTTTTAAAAACTCAGTTTCAAATCAAGGACTTAGGTAAACTCAAGTATTTTTGGGAATTGAGGTTCTTGAGACTGATCAAGGACTTTGTTTATCCCAAAGAAAGTATTGTCTAGATTTGTTAAGTGACTTTGGACTTTTAGCTTGTAAACCTTCTGCTACTCCATTGGAGCAAAATTTGTCTATAACAAATGAACCTTCTGATCTGGATAAGGTGTTGGATAATATTACTAAGTATCAAAAACTCATTGGGAAGTTGATTTACTTGACTCATACAAGGCCTGATATTTCATATTCAGTTCATTGTTTGAGTCAGTTTATGCATAAGCCTCTAAGATCTCATCTTAAGATTGCCTTGAAAGTTTTAAGGTACTTAAAAGGCAATTCTGGAAAAAGAATTCACATAGTCAAGCAGCCTAAAGCTTCTCTTGAAGCATTTGTGGATGCTGACTGGGCTAAGTGTCTTGTTACAAGAAATTCTATTATAGATTTTTGTATTAAGTTGAATGGATCTTTGGTTTCTTGGAAAAGCAAGAAATAGAATACTCTTTCTAAGTACTCAGCTGAAGTTGAGTATAGGGCTATTGCATCTGTAACTTCGGAAGTTACTTGGATTTTGAAAATTTTAAGAGACCTAAAAGTGGATCAAGTTTTGCCAATTAAACTTTTTTGTGACAGTCAAGCTGCAATTAAAATTGCAGCTAATCCTGTCTTTCATGAGAGAACAAACATCTTGAAATTCATCTGCATTTTATGAGGGAATTTTTTCAACATGAATTATTGAAACTCAAAAATTAATACTGCAGTTCAACCTACTGACATTTTTACAAAAGGGCTTGATAAAGATCAACATGAAAACTTGTTTTTAAAACTAGGATTGATTGATGTGTTCCAGCTTAAAGTTAAGGGGGGATGTTAAAATATAACTTAAACTTGGAACAAAACTACAAGGACTAATTGTGTTTTTTGTTGATTCTTATTTTTCAGCTATATTAAAGTTGAGTGCTAAATGGATAGAGCTGGATTCTTGAGAGGCTAAAGCTGGCTAATTAGAATTAGAGCTGCTATATAAGCTGGACGCTCCTCTCCTTTTCTTCACTTCTGATTTCTTTTCTCTCTCTACGAAACCCTAAATTTCTCTTTAGAAAATTGTAAAAGTTAATCATCTTGATCTCTGTTGTGATTTGATTTGTAAGACTATTATCAAGTAAATAATAGAGTTACACCTGAGTAGCACTGGTAACTTGTTTGTAATTGAGATCTTTTTGTAATAGTTGTTTTGATCTTCTTGGATTGAGATTCAAGAAGTTATTTTCAGTTTTATTAAGAATTTTAACACAACCAAAATGAAAGATAATACCAAGTGCTCATACGCTAAAGAGACGGTGATTGAACGTTACCAGAAAGCTAAAGCAAAGTCACATCTTATACTCATTAGACGTTGCATTAGGTCATCACGTGTTGTACTTTTGAGGATGTTAAAATTGAAGGACACTTAATTTTTGATCAGGGTGAAGTTATTAGTACCCTCAACAATGGCATCTATACCTCCCATGTTTTTTTATTTTTTTTATATTTTTATAATTTTGTATATGTTGTAAAACTGTGACATGAAAAATACGGAACGAAAAATATAAAGTTTAACAAGTAAAAAGTATTAAACTGTCAAAAATTACGAAACATAATAAAAAAACTGCGTTGCACTGTAAACTGGGGGACAAAAAAACATGTTTTATACTATTTCCGTACTTTTCTTGTACTTTTTTGCGGGCAGGGGGTACCAATAATAGCACCTTTTTAATTATTTCATTACATGATTGTTATCATCAAAAAGGTCAATAGATGCCTAGTATAAACTAACATGATTAAAAGAACAGTTGGATGTTAACTGTCAACAACATGATTTAATCAGATGTTTGTCACCTTTATATTGTTAGTTATTTTTGCATGTTTAATTATAGAAAGTGGGCACTTTTTAAGATGTGACTGACATGGGAGCCCAAAAATCAACCTTTGTGTTCTTGATTGAAAGAAAAGGAGCACCACTTTTATCATGAGTTAAACTACTCTAATGATATGTTGCGAATAGAGTCGAAATTTTGTAACTTTATTAATCTTGTTGTTTATTTGATTTCTTGATAACGTATAGTTTCTGGTTGGTCTTAGACGAGAAGGTGACACTAGAAAGAAACTATATGCATCAAGTGTTCGATTACAGGCAATAGAAGTATTCGGCAGATTACAATATGACTAGCATATCGACTAATGCGTTACACACACCATTGGCATCAAACACTAATGAAACCACATTTCTACTGTTTGGTCAAACTAATACATTTAGCAGGATGTGTTACCTCGAGTTTTAACATTTTACTTGATGAGTTGCTGGAGGCTATGTATAAGGATTTAGACTTTAGAGCCAAACAAGTAACAAGTTGGTCTAATGGTTGTGCCCCCAAATTGATTAAAAGCAATTGATGTAGTACAGCAATAATCCAAACACTCTGTACACATTGTACAGAGATATCCAAACACCCCCTTATCTCTCTACAAATCAAGAATCTACTTAACAGATGTATGGTACATTGTAGCATGATGTAGCTAGCTCATACTATGATGTATAGACTAGCATGTAGAGTATAGATTCCCATTTATAGTATAGCAGCAGTAGTATATATAGCTCTTCAATGTAACAGTTCATTATCTCTTTGTAATAACCTTTTCTCATTAATTCAATTCATAATGTGCTACTATGTGTTTTTTACCATTTCTCTATATGGTATCAGAGCAACACCATGATAAACTATGGTGAAGAACTGCTTCTGACAACCGTAAGAAAATTTTTCGATCAAAATAACTACTTTCACCACCACAACAGATTTTCCCGCCAGTTTTTCAATTCAAAACTCAACCAAAAACAACCACTCTCACCATCATAATCCATCATAATCAATCTTAATCTATCCCTAAACCACCAAATTCTGCACAAAAACTCATCAATTTGTCAAAATTCATCAAAATACTTTGTTTTCACTTTGTTCTATCTTCACAAGTTAGTTACAAAGTTTGTTACAAAGGCTGTTACACTCCACCATTATCAAACCTTCAAATCATCAAGATAATCACATTAAACTGATCAAAATGGTGGTTGAAATACAAAACTCACAATCACATTCAACAAACAACTCAACAGATATGAATGACATCAATTCACCTCATCACCCACTCTACTTTCATCCTAATGATCATCCAGGACTTCTTCTCATTTCTAAAAGGCTTCTTGGATCAGAAAACTACAGTACATGGAAAAGATCAATGTTGATTGCTTTGAGTGCTAAAAACAAGTTAAAACTGGTTAATGGTGAATATGAAGAACCAAGTGTATCATCTAATTTGAGGGCTTATTGGGAAAGAGCTAATGATATGTTAATCTTCTGGATACTCAATACAATTTCTAAGCAGATAGGTAATAATCTCACTTTTATCAACTCAGCAAGTGCTTTGTAGAATGAATTGTCTGAACATTATTCACAATTAGATAGGCATAGGATTTATCAACTTGCAAATGAGATAGTTGATCTTAAGCAGACTAGTTGTACAATTGAGATCTATTATCACAAGCTTAAGGGGTTATGGGATGAGTTAGATGCAATTGAGGCCCATATGCTTGTACTTGTAAGTGTGTATGTGTTAATGGTAAAGAGAATGGTGAAAGGGAATACAAGAAGATTGATACAATGCTTGATAGGGTTAGATGAGTGTTACACAAACATAAGAGGTCAAATTTTGTTGATGCAACCCTTACCTACAGCTGCTAAAGCATATACCATGTTAAGACAAGAAGAGAAACAAAAGGAGACTCAGAAACAACATCTCAATACCCCAATTGCTTTAAATACCTACAGAAGTTCCAACTCATACTCACACAACACATCACAAACAAACAACAACCATGCTCATCCAAACAATCACTCAACACCCAAACTGACAAAAGGGGTATATTCAGGAAAGGTGTTTTTTGTGGTTACTGTAAGAAAGAAGGTCACCACAAAGAAGAATGCTACAAACTACTTAGTTATCCAGTAGGTCGCCCTCTACACAATAAATACTTACCACCATCTTAGAGAACTCAGTCAAACAATGGGCACAGGACTGTAAACATGGTTGCTGGTGAAACCTCAAACAATGGAGAACCTTCCTTAATCCAAACTAGTCCACTTGACTCTGCATCAACTTCCACACCAAATGAATCTCTTGTCTATGCCGAAATGGATGAACTACAGAATCAGTTGAACTAAGTTTTGATGATGATGCATACAAACCAAAGTGAATCTTCTGGCACCTTCATGACTCATGTGGCAGGTATACTCTCTTTTCACCCCAAAGCAACCATTTCACCTAAACTTATTGGCATACATTCTTTTAAAACTAGAGCTAGTGTTCATTCTTTTATTGCCTCACATATATCAAACTTCTGCCTCATATGGATAGTAGACAATGGTGCCACTGACCACATCTGCATTTCACTCACCTACATGCATAATATCACTAATCTAATCACACCAATCCTCATTACCTTACCAAATGGCCACACTATCAAAGAAAGCATCACTGGATCAATACACCTAACCAATGCCCTCGCCTTACATAATGTTTTATATATACCTACCTTCACATATAACCTAATTTCTATTAGTAAACTCCTTCATAAATCCAAAACAATTAAATTTATCACATTTACTCATGACAAGTTTATCTTTTAGGGCCATGATGGCAAGGCTACTCATGGTACTCTACATGGAGGTCTTTACCTTCTACCTTCTCCAACTACTACTACACTAACAAGGACAATCAACTCCCATACAAACAACTCTCATCTGTAGCATGCTAGGCTTGGACACACTTCCTTTCTAGTCATTCAACAAATAAAAACAATTTCAATTTCGGTTCCTTCAAACTCAACAACAGCTTGTAATATATGTCCTTTAGCCAAACAACATGTATTACCTTTTCCTACAAGTACTTCTCATGCTAAATGTAGTTTTGAATTAGTTCATGTTGATGTTTGGGGTCCTTATAAGCACAAAACAATTAACCAATGCTCCTATTTTCTCACAATTATGGATGATTTCACTAGGGCTACATGGACTTATCTTTTACCATCCAAACATCATGTATTCACCACATTTAAAGTTTTTCACACTTCTGTCAAAACTCAATTCAATTCTCAAATCAAAACCATTAGAAGTGATAATGGAACAGAATTCACAGACTCCTTATTTCTCACATTCACTTAAACTCATGGCATCATTCATCAAATCTCTTGCCCATATACACCTCAACAAAATGCAAGGGTAGAAAGAAAACACAGACACCTTCTAGAAATGGCAAGAGCAATTCAATTTCAAGCTGGTTTTCCAATACATTTTTGGGATCACAGTGTCTTAGCAACCACATATATCATAAATAGAATCCCTACCAGAGTCCTTGGTAACAAATCACCTTATGAACTCCTTTACAACAAGCCACCAAACTTAACTCACCTAAAAACCATTAGTTGTCTAGTCTATGCATACCATAAAATCCACACCAACAGTCTTCATTTGATATCCCCCAAATCAAAAAGGATACATCCTTTATGACAAACACACTCATAAAACAATCATCACCGAGAATGTCTCATTGAATGAAACATATTTCCCATTCAAACATAATACAACTACCCCCCTAACATGACTCACCCATTACCAGTTATCTCCCAACCTTACATACCTATCTCCAAACACTCTGTACACACTGTATAGAGATATCCAAACACCCCCTTATCTCTCAACAGCCACCATTACAAAGAAAATCCACCAAAACTAAACACATGCCTACTAAACATCATGATTACATCCATTTAAAATCCTTTATTAACAACATTCACTCCAAATATCATCATTCATACTACATCCTGAACACAAACCTCACACCCACATCTTTACACTTCATTCATAATATTAACAAAGTTTTTGAACCAACCACTTACTTACAAGCATCTAAACATCCAAAATGGGTTGAGGCAATGAAATTAGAATTATTAGCTCTAGAAAAGAATAACATATGGATACTTGTCCTACTACCACCTGGCAAGACTCCCATTGGCAACAAATGGGTCTATAAGATCAAACATAAGTCAGATGGAGCCATTAAGAGATACACTGAAACTTTTGCATTAGTAGCCAAAATGGTCACAGTAAGAACTCTTCTCAAAATTGCAGTGCAAAATGGTTGGATAATTGAATAACTTGATGTCAACAATGTTTTTCTCCATGGTGATCTCTATAAGGATGTCTACATGCAAGTTCCACAAGGATATACCCAAACTCTACCTCCCAACACAGTCTGCAAGCTAACAAAATCTCTTTATGGATTGAAACAGGCTAATAGACAATGGTTTGAAAAACTTACAACTTTTTTGATTTCCCTTGGATTCAAACAAAGCTATGTGGATACCTTACTATTTACCTTCTCAATAAATCATTGTTTCATCACTCTACTGGTCTATGTAGATGATATTCTTATTGTATGAAACAACAAAGATGTCATTTAGGACATCAAGAAACACCTCAATAACAAATTCAGCATCAAAGACTTAGGTTCACTACATTATTACCTTGGTATTGAATTCTTCATAAATTCCACTGGTCTAGCTATGAGTCAAAGAAAATATGCTACTGAACTTGTCACTCATGCTGGTCTCCTAGATACAAAACCATCCTCTATTCCATTGGATCCTATGGTCAAACTAACCATGACTGGAGGAGAACCTATCTATGATCCCTCTATCTATAGAACTCTAGTTGGTAAACTACTTTATTTAACCATCACCAGACCTGACTTAGCTTTCTCAGCTCAAGCTTTGAGGCAATTCCTTCAAGAGCCAACTACTCTTTATATGAAAGTTATACTCAAAGTTATCAGATATGTCAAGCTCGCTTTGTCTTAAGGTTTATTCTTCTCAGCAACCAACAATTCTCAACTAACAGCATATTATGATAGTGATTGGGCAAACTGTCCTTTT
>BQNB010070883.1:0-32968 GCA_026074375.1 Tanacetum coccineum
TTCTCAGATAATAACGAAACAACTTCCCGTTTAAACGGTAAAGCTAAACGGAACATTTAAAAATTCAAATTACTACACGGAAACGGCTAACTTATTAAACGGAAATTCTCGCGTTGTCACAATTTTGAGCACGTGATGCCTTCAATGCACATATTTCATGCTATTAAGTACTAAAAGTTCACGAGAAATGATAAAATATATACAAATAACGCCGTCGAAAACATGTATAATTAAGGCGTGATCATGTGCACACCACTAAATCAAACTAGTGACACCACATATGCATGAGAGTGGTGTGCACACCATTTTTAATGGTATACATATCATTTCCTTCATTCTAATTTCTTGAAAATAGGTCCAGAATATAAGCGTGACAAGGGAGTATTTAGAGGACTTCGTTTTGTCCATGGCAGGGATGGAGTCATGTAATAATAAGGTTGTAACTTTCAGTCTAGCTACAAGACTCGTAAATAAAGAAAAACACTATGTGGGAGACAACCCACTTTTTATTTAATTTTATTGCATTTTAAGAGTGTCATGTGTTATCTTTTATTGTTTGTTTTTATATGTTTGAATGCTATGTGATCATGCTTTATTTTGTTTTTAACTTCATCTTAATTACATATAAAAGTATTTCGCATAATAAAAGGAAGGGAAGGCTTTATCTATACTTTATACTACATGTAATAGAAAAACCAACAAATTTTGAAAGTGAAAAACTTACAGTATTTTAGGAAGTCCAAGGCATATGCAAAGATGGAAACTATTAACACACTATTAATACACGTCGAAAACCGGGTTGACCCGGGTCACTTCAAACCCGTCGGGTTTAACCGGGTTTCGAAAATATAAAACCGGGTTTAATTTGATCGATTTTTTGACCAGAACCGGTTCAACCGGTTGAACTGCCCGGGTCGAACCAGGTTTTAAAACATTATGTTTAATCCCCAAATCCTCAACTTTTATTATTTTTCGTTTATAATCCATAAACTTTTTTTTTATTACTAAAAATATCTGCCGTTATAAATTTCCATTACTATACACGGATACTCGTCTAGTCTTTATGTATGAGTTTCTACTTTCATGTGTGGGATATTCATCCTTGTTGTTTTAATGAGTGAATATATTGAGAAGATCTATTTTTGATACTAATAATTGTTTGGATATCAGAGGACTTATCTTCATTATCTATCTAAAAATAGATCAATGACCGAGATTAAAAGCATTTTATTATTTTATTTATTTTTTATATTTTAAATATCTCATACATCGTTAATTGTTAGACAAAACAAATTATACCATCACGATCAGCATTTAATTATCTTTCAATAGACGGGCACTTTGATATACTTTCGACAAACTTTTTTTTCGCTTTTTTTTGTTTTTTTCACTTTTTCCGGTTTTATCACCTTTTTTTGTTTTTTTCGTTGTTGAAACTTGCACGAAGAAATCACATGTGATTAAAACACTAATTTGAATATTCATATAAAATCACATGTGACTTAACACTAATAGCGAATTGCATGTGATTTCATTAGAATTACATATCATATGTGATTTAACACTAATATTATATGTGATTTAACACTAATATCACATGTGATTTTATTAGTGTTTAATAATATGTGATTTCTTATGCAAGTTTCAAAAACGAAGAAAAAAGAAAAAAAAGATAAAAACATCAAAAAAACAAAAAAAATGTCAGAAAGTATATCAAAGTGTATATATATAGAAAGATAATGAAATGCTCGTCGTGATGGTATATTTTTTTCGTTTAACGATTAACGGTTTAAGAAATATTAATATTTGAAAAAAAATGAAAATGAGTTTTGGTTTAATCACATCTATTGGAACAAAATGAAGATGAAGGGTGAGAATTAATCCCTTGATATACAAATAAAGTTTGATATCCAAATGAACTTAAATCAAATATTTTTCATATGCAGATATTTGTTTCATTGCGATTGTTCAATTTTTTTTTTTTAAATCATTTGTTTTTTCAAATAAAAAAATATGACATGACATTGCATATTTGCTAATATAAACTAAAGTGGTCAAATTAACGTTTTTAAATATCTGATGCTAGCCTTTCGGTGATTTCAAATGTTTGGTTGACTTGTTAATACCATTATTTAAAAAAATATTATTAAAACAGTTAGTACGACTTAATGAAGTAACTATATAGAAGCAATGGTAGATGATAGCCCATAAAATTACAAATTTAGTCTATATCTACGTAAATATTGTGCAAAAGATGAATTTATGCCTTGTGGGTGGCGTTGACAATTATTGTTAGAGAGGTCAGTATCTTTGTGTCATGGCTTCAAATTATGGTTAAAAAATCTCACGCATCATCAAAATCTCTCTTGGCATCACATTATCACATGACACCAAAAACTAAGCCCCTCCTTAGCACCCAAAATTGTGATTCCATGGGAGAGTTTTTTTTTATATAAATAAGAAATAACAAAATTAAACTTCGTTAAATAAAACAAAGTAGATGAAAATACAAATTAAAATAACGATACATTAAAAAATTATAATTTAGTGATTACGGTTTCGTAAATGCTTCACGAGGTCTTGTCGAAGCTCGATGTGCACTCTTTTATCTCGAAGTTCTTTGATTTTCCTAACATGTAAATGGCATCGTTTGATCCAAGTTCGTTGAATGTTCGGTTGTGGTATAACGAACAAAACTCTAAAATCTGTAACTTCGAATTTTTTATCTTGCAATATCATGTTATGTAATATTATACAACAATACATGATTCTTTTCAACGAGTTGATTCGGTAAGCACGTGCGGGTTGTTGTACAATTCTCCAACAATCTTGTAGGACTCTGAAAGCTCGTTTAATATATTTTCATGCACTTTCTATGACTCTTTTAAACTTCATTGTTTTTTCATCCCTTGCAATTGAATATGTTTTGACAAACGTATCCCATGTTGGATAAATATCATCGGCCGAATAATAACCTTTGTTGTATGTTTTCCCGTTTACTACAAATGGAGCTTTCAGAGCTCTGTTGGCAAGAACATCATCAAATAACGAGGAACCATATAACACACTGAGGTCGTTGTTTGCCCCCAGAACCCCAAAATATGTATGCCAAATCCACAACTTTGATCCGCAACCGCTTCCAACATAAGAGTTGGGTATTTATGATTGCGTCTTTTGAATTAACCATTTAAGGACTTTGGGCAGTTTTTCTAATCCCAATGCATACAATCAATACTCCCGAGCATTTTCGGGAGCCCATGTTTTTCTTCGTGCAATGCATATATATATATATATATATATATATATATATATATCTTCTGAAGTGGGCTATCTTAAAGACTCTTCTACGTATAAACTTTATATCAATTTAATAAAATTCTCTAAACATTCTCATGAACAACGTTCATCAATTTGCAAGTATTCGTCAAATGTGTCAGGTGTTGTGCCGTATGACAGTTGATGTATGGCGCATGTGCACTTCAATATAGAACCAATAATTAAACGACCGATAGCATCGTAATGTTATTTACAAAAAAATAAAGTATTCGGGAAGAGGCTGGGCGTCATAATTTGTAATAGCATTGACTATTTTTTTTTAAAGTTCAAAACTCATACGATACCTTCGCATAAAATTCTCTTCCGGATAGGAAGAGTGTCTTCGTCGCCAAAATAGTCATCATGTAGCCGTTGTTCCGCCTCTTCTCGTTCACGTGGTATGTATGTCCTCTTCTTCTTAAGACCCGATCCTGAACCCCCGGATTCTTGATTATTTAAAGCTATAAATTGTTCATAAGCCTCAAAACCTTGCATATATCGCTCCGCGTCGTCTTGAAAATAAATAACGTAATGATCAAAGTTGTTGGGATTTAAAGTGGTTTTTTCACGGAAAAATAAGTATTGTTGAGATAGAAATGATATTGGAAGTGTGTATAAAATTTGGTATAATAAAGATATATTTATAGGATTTTTAAAGGGTAGGTAAAAAGTTAGAAAAAAAGTCGACTACGTGTTTGGAGTCCAAAAAATTACAAATTTTACCCTTTGCGTTACAGATTGATTTAAACGTCTATATGTATAAAACAAACAAAGATATATTCTGACCGCCTCCAACGCTGTCGTTTGTGGGCTGGAGCTGTCGCGGGCGCGAGCACCGATAGCTTATTTGTCGGTCTGAACGACGATGTCGTTGATCATTCGCCATGAAGGAAGCATCGTTGGCAGCACTTACGATACGAGTGTGGATGGGCTGGTGCGATGGCGCCAAGCCACCAGCCAACGTTACCGAACCCTCTTATTATTGTTATTATTTGCTAGCAATAATTCTATGTGTTTTATTTAAGCTTTCTTTAATTAAAACGATTCAAATACTCGGATGAACTATACGTATTAATACCAAACTAGTTGGATACCCGCGCATAGCGGCGGCGATAAAAATTGCTAACTCTTTTCGCAATTCCTTCCCCGTTTAGTGAATTTGTTTCACAACACTTCGATTGTATATGTGTTCGTTGTATGTGTTTATTTGGGTTTCTCGTAGTTTTCCCGCAAAACCATATTAACATCATTTTCGCATGTAAAAGATTATCACCGCACTGTTCTTACCCTATCAAACACTTGTCCTCCAAAGTTATTATAAGGTTTTTATGTAATCAACGTTTTTTGTATTCAAATTAATGTTAGAGTTGTAAAAAATTAATTATCAAAATAAAATAAACCCACTAAAAATGTAAAAAACTAAAAATTTCATAAAAATATATCAAAATGGATCTTAAATTAAAGAGCACAAAATTTTAGAAATTATGATGATAATTTATATTCATACAAAAAATAAAGTTATATATAAAAGTTATTTTTTTAATTGTAGAAATGGTTAAATGTAGGTTTTTTAATTAGAAGTGGAACACATGTCAATCTATGATGTGGTTTCTCAAAATGAATGGTTATGGTCAAGATTGCACCTCGTCTTATCTTAATTTTTTATTTGTGTACCCCACGTTATAGAAAGTGTCTTTTATTATTAAGACCCACGTTATAAATGCTTTATATAATAGTATAGATATAGATAAGCTTATATTTAAAAATGCTTTTATTTAAAGAAAAGTTTATACAATCTTGTTAGTAAAACCTTTATTCTAATATAGTTTGTTACCCCGTATTATTAGTATAATAATGTCATTTGCGTATTCACAGGAGGCGTTTAATTATATTTTAGTTACGGAGTAAAATATTATGAAAGGTTCAGTTTGACCAAGTAAATTATTGAATTCATGTTTTAAAATAGAGGTGTTTAGTGTTTGGTGACATCGAATAAATGGAAAAATAAATCAAACTAAAACAAAATAAAACTAGACTGAAAATTTAAATTGGTGTTTAGTTTGGTTTGAAATCAAATCGAAGTATTTAATTGATGTTTGGCTTGGTTATCGTTCGACAAAAATAAACCAAACCAAACCAAAAAAGTCAAATATCTCTAAAGACATAAAAAAAAGATTAATCATATATACACATATTTTCTATCTTATTATCCTAACTAGCAATCCTAGTTTTATAAAATATTTTTTTAAATTAATCACTTCTCAAATTAAACATTGATGCATATCCAGGAGGAACTGAGCAAGAGTTTACCTACTTTATTCCTATAAATCCACATATACTGCGTACGAGTAAAGTTGCAACTGAGATTGGATGCTTGAAGATGAAATATTCAAGCTAATAAGACTTCCGAAAACTTTTGTCAAAGAAAATTTTATCTTATTTTGTTTTCATTTATTTTCGTTAAATTCTGAAACTTTCTAGTTTATTAAGCTTTGTTTTTATTAATTTACTTGAGCACTTTGTGAGACCTTTTAATTTGTTAATTTTATTTAAAAATTTAGGTTTTTATTTGTGACTTATAGATTATATTTTAGAGTTTACATGAATTTGGTTTTTTGGTATTAACCGAAACCAAACCAAAATCTAATTTGATGTATGATTTGGTTTTATTCGTTTTATAATTGGTTTGGTTTAGTTTTGGTTTTGACTTTGAAATTCTTCAAACAGATAAACCCGAACATATAACCCACGAATCCGAAAACTAAACCGATGAACACCCCTATTTAAAATTAAAAGGGCAATTCATTTCGTTCGATATAAATTATTTAATAGGCCAATAATATGAAAAAGCAAAGTAATGACCTCACTTTTGCCATGAATAAGGGTGTGTTTGTTTCGGCTTATATAGGTGGTTTATGGCTTATTTGGTTTTGGGCTTATGTTTCATAAGCTCATTTTATGTTGCTTATTTTGAAACTTTTCGACTTATATAAGTTTATTATGATCTAATAAACTTAAAAAGTTTTGAAAATAAGCCAAAAAAAGTGAGCTTAGGAACATAAGCCCAAAACCAAATAAGCCATAAGCCACCTATATAAGCCGAAATAAATACCCCCTAAGTACTTCTAAATAAGTTAAAAGGATTAGACGAGTATCTGTGCATAACAACGGTATTTTATAGCGGCAAATAGTTGTAGTGATGAAAAAAGTTTATATGTTATAAACGAAAAATAATAAAAGTTTAAGGATTTGGGGATTAAACGTAATGTTTTGAAACCCGGTTTGACCAGGGCAGTTCAACTCGGGCGGTTCAACCGGTTGAACCGGTTCCGGTTAAAAAACGGGTCAAATCAAACCGGGTTGTATATTTTCGAAACCCGGTTAGACCTGCCGGTTTTAACGTGACCCGGGTCAATCCGGTTTTCGATGTGTATTAATAGTTTCTAGCTTTGCATATGATTTTCAAAAATAGTGTAAAGACTTCCTAAAATAGTTTAAGTTTTCACTTTCAAGATTTGTAGGTTTTTCTATATGTAGTATAGATATAGATTAGATTTGAACTCTGATGTCGTCTCTAAACAAACCTTATATAATAAAGTATTTTTAAAAAGTAAAAAAAATAATGTTAGAGCAATTGAAGTTTTACCAAAGTTACAAATAGCGTGAAACGTGGCCTAAAAAAAGCGTGAACGTGACGTAACGACATGACTAAGTCTCACGTCTTAGCGGTTATAGCTAAGCTTTTGCGTTTTTATGACGTGGCTTAAGACGACACAAAATATGAAACTCTTTATTTATTTATATCATATTTCATATATATCGAGTTTACAAGAAGTGTTATAGATAATGAATAACGTTAAGAAACTATCCTTACATGTAATCTTCTTCATTTCAAAAAATTTATTTGTATAGGAGTTGAATCCAAAAAACCCGCTACGCCTACGCCTTTTTCACACCTCGTCTGACGTCACGCCTAGAGCAGACGCCTTGATCTATTTTGTAAAGTAAATGTCACGCCTCACGCCTTGGCGCTCGGTTTAGAACCATGAGTTTTACCAATGAGGGTGCTTAATTTTGTCAAATAAGAGAAAGAGTTAATTGCATAAATCGTCCGTGAACTTTGATGAAATCGCATGTTTTGTCTTAACCTTTTTGAAAAAGGCAACTAATGTTCTTCTAAAAAACATTTGGGGCATATTTCCTCAATACTTTAAAGTTAAATGACTAAAATACCTTATTTATTTATTTTCTTTTAATTTTCATTGAAATTTCTTTTAAGTAAATTTAAAATTTCGCCTGGGTCTTTATTCCCTTTTTGTTCTCTAGTTTATTCTAAAACACAATCCATTATTGAAAAAAGGATTGATATCTTTTAAAATTCAATTTGAAACATGATATGTCATGTTAAGGTTTTTGTGAGAAGATAAGAAAAGTGGGCCATTCATTGTGTTATTTTTGTTTTACTTAAATTAACAAATTCCATTTAAAATAAAAGAAATGCTAACAACAGCCCTAAGGTTGTCGTTAAGCATATAATTTTTATCACAATACAACTCATGAATGATTTTAATTGGATGATATCCCGAAAAAGATGGAGATAATTCCGGAATTAGAGAATACACAATTAATAGTTGATTGTGATTGATTGAATTATATTCTTACAAACAATTGTAATAAAATAAAGATTCTTAACCACAACCCTTAGAGTTGTCATTAGCAAAACCCTTAAAATAATACTAACATTACCTTTTATGTTCAAAATGAAGTTTAAAATATTTCAATCCACGAAAAACACTTGCCGATTTCAACTCAAAACCTAAATAAATAACCTATTGAGATCCATATAAAAACCACAAAATCACGTCACAAATAAATTACTAAATTTTACAAAACTCATTTACATCCGAACAGATCCAAGACAAAACTCCAAAAGAATCACAAAAAATTTATCAAACCCACTTTGATTTAAATCAAAAACCATCAACATCAACCTTTTTAATTTAGCGACGAGGTAATCGTCGCCGCCGACGGACGGCCACCAAAGCGGCGACAGGCTGCGACAAGCAACGGAGACCAGACGAGTGGCGATGTTCCATATTATTTACTCGTATATGTTTGTGTTTTGTCTTTGTTGTTTTTTATGTATTTTTAAATCCACTTTAGAAAACACAAAAATATGGGGATTGAACCATGATGAACACTTTTGGTTTCATTGTGTTTGTGTTAAATATGGGTTGTAAGATTTTGATTTTGATTTGGGGTTAGCGTTTGGTTTATTGAAGCAGTTTTATTTTTTGATTTTGTATAAAATGACACTGCTTTATCATTATTATTTTTTTGGATTAGTATGGAACTATGGATGTAATGTAAATAGAGTTTTGTAGGTTTTCTTTAGTTGACTGTGATTTGTTCATGTTAATGAATTTTATTTTATATGAAACTGAAAAATGAAAATAAACAGTTCATTAAAAAATGAATATTTTAGTCCCTTAACTTTGAGGCATGGACAAAATATGCTTCAAAGGTTTTCCATAAACACGGTATTTGCATTTTCGAATAAGTTGAGACGAAACATGCAATTTCATCAAAGTTCATAGATGATTTATGAAATTAAATCTAAGAGAAATGTGGTCATTTCGTTGTTTAATAGAAAGTCAAAACATAAATAATTTGATCAAATCATCTAAATTGCATGTAACTCCCTTGGCAAATCTACAACGACTGTGGTCTGGAGAGATGTTGGGTTCATAAGATAACATTCGTCTTACAATGACAACAACGCGTTTTGTGGTCTATTGCGGGTGGAGTTCTTCAGAACTGGCAGTTGAGTATGCCCATCTGAAAGTAGTACTCGTATGGGTGACCTAATAGGAAATCTTCACACGAGGGTCACAAAAGCAAAGCCGTGAGCTTGCGGCAAAGTGGACAAAAAATTGTGGTGTGAGTAGGTCAGGATGTTACAAGTTACAAATCAATCTCATATGTCCCAGTTAGTACCTGAACTGTAGAACCGTAGAGGGGGGTGAATTCGGTTTTCTTGACTTCTTTAAAGTTTATAAAACTTCAAGTCTCGAAGGAGCCGAGTAGTGTACTAATCTACTTTGCAATGAGAACAATAAGTAGATAGGGAGAAGAAGAGAGAAGAAGAGACACCACGATATATACTGGTTCAGGAAGGGGGGTTTAGTCCTTCCGTACGTCCAGTTTCGAATCCACGACACCAATACTATTCCTAGTATTACCTTGATTCGAGTTCTTTAATATATAATATATAATATATATTATATAACTAAATATCAAATAAAAGGAGAGTAAGTATTCCGTAAGGTTTTTAAGAAGGAAAATTGCTTTTAACCAAAGCAAAATCCAAAACCTTCCCGGGTCGTTTCCCGACGAGGTGCGAATTTGAAAATCGTGATTAAGTTCGTGATCGAGTGTTTGAATGATCAATATTTGATTTGGGATCCTATTTCTACAAATATAAAAGCAAAAACAAGTAAAGGCAAACCTAAAACGAAAGCAATTAAAGATTTAAAAAAAAAAAAAAAAAAAAAAAAACAAAAACAAAAAAAATAAAAAAAAAAAAAAAAAAAAAAAAAAAAAAAAAAAAAAAAAAAACAAAAAAAAAAAAAAATTAAAAAAAAAAAAAAATTAGACAAAGAATAAAAAAAAAAAAAAAAAAAAAAAAAAAAAAAAAAAAAAAAAAGAAAAACAAAAAAAAAAAAAAAAAAAAAAAAAAAAAAAAAAAAAAAAAAAAAAAAAAAAAAAAAAAAAAAAAAAAAAAAAAAAAAAAAAAAAAAAAAAAAAAAAAAAAAAAAAAAAAAAAAATAAACAACGAAAGAAAAACATAACGGGATCAAAACTCGTTTCTTTAAAACCTAACACTCTACAAATTTACGATTCAAATCCCGTTCTTTAAAAACCTAAATTCTACAAATTTAACCCTAAAAATGCAAATTCAATTTTTAATAGTCCTAAATGATTAATAAAAATTTTAGAAAAAAGAAATATATTTTTTTGACTTTTATTTTATTTATTATGAATTAAAAACAGTTTTAATCTAAAAAATTAATTAAAAATACTAAACTAATTTGGAAAATTATGAAAAGTACTTTATACTATGTTAATCCTATGAAAAATAAAACGGGGTAAACAGCTTATGGGAATAAGCTGTTAATGAGTAAAAAGGACTGAAAGCTTAAATGGGTTAAAAGGTGGTTAAGTAATAAATTTGGCAAAATTAAAACGAAAAAGTCCCAAGGGCGAGTGGTAGTGGGGGTGTGTGTTAAAACTTGGTTGAAATGGGTAGAGGTCAGGGGTTCGAGCCTAGCTCACCCTTGACTTCCCTAATTCCTAGGTTTTTTTATAAAAAAAAAACTTTTTACCAGCTTATAAATAAGCTGTAAACAAACAACTTTAATGAAACAACCTTTTTAGAAACCTAAAATAAGCCTGAAATAAGTTGTTTAAGGTGACAGTTTTGGTTTTTAAGCTAAATGACTTAACAAGCTAAAACTATTAGGACCCTTGGACTCATTATGCAACTAGAAAAGCAAATAAGCTGAAAAAGACTTAAACCTAATTCTAATAAACACTAATGACTAAAAATAAACTAACTAAATAAGCTGAAAAACATGGAAAGCAATAAGACAGATAGAGAAAACTTAAGGGCTTTTGTACTAAAATCAAACTTGCAAATAAGCTTCTAAAAGCTTAACCTAAGGTCAAATAAGCTACAAGATTCTTAACCCTATCCTAATAAACTATACTAAACACTAAACAAGCAAATCCATTAAGCCATAAGCTCAGACAAGCAAATAAGCAGTTTGGCTAATAACTTAGCTAAAACAGCCTACAAGGGTACCTATAGGCTAAAATTAAGCAGGTTAAGCTATCCTCTAAAGTCTAAAAGCTAAAAACAGATTAAGCTAGTACTATATAGAATCTAAATAAGCAAAGTTTAGACATTTTGAAAAACTAAATGAGCTAGAAAAAGACCTATGAAAATGGTTGTTTACACTAAAATCCTATCTTTCAAGTTTTTATAAAAGCTAAAAGGTTTAATGCAGCCCTATTTTTAAGCTAGTGTAAGCTAACTAAACTATAAAATAAGCTAAAACATATTACCTACTATATCTAAAGAGCTTATGCTATCATTTTCAGACTCTAAAACTAATTTTTACTTATCTAAATCTAAGATTGAAAAAGGACTTTTAACCTTTTAAAACTGGCTATGAAAGTTATGACATCTTATGATTAAAATCAAAAGACAATTGCACACTAAATACTACTGCATTAAGGAATCAAATGCAAGCATGAAAACAACACTAATAAGCCTTTAATCAAAATTCAAACAAATAAGCTTTTCTATGAAGCTTGAAACCCACAGATTCAAAGATTATGAAGCTAAAACCTTAACTTTGAGTTTTAAACTTTAAAAAATAACAAAGACTGACTTTAAGGCTTAATTTAAGCTTGCTGAAATTGGTTTAAGTACTAAAAACAAACCAGCAGTACTAAGTACTGCTAGTGCCAAACACCCCTTTAAACTTTGAAAATGCATTTTAAAACTAAGACAGACTTATATAAGCTGAGATTTTTAAAAACAAATGATGAACAATGGATATCAAGCACAAATAAGCAACAAGCACACAGAGTTAAGCACTAGAAAGAAGCTAATAAGAATAAGCAGTATGAAAAGCTAAAACTAATAGTTTTATATGAAAACATAAACAAATAAGATTTAAACTACAAGAAAGCATGGATAAGCATTAGACATCAATAATAAGCAGTAAATAAGCACTAAATAAGCAGTTAAAATAAGCTAATAGTAAAATAAGTTATAAAGGTAAAAATGAAACTTACAATGCCCTTTGCTTAAACAAGGGCTTAAATGGCTCTTAGAGCTTATCAACAAGTTCTAGCTTGTTCAAAAACAAGCTAGTAAAAACCCTATAAGCCCTTCCCTTTCTGGCTTATCTTCCCAAAAGCTTTTTTAAGTGAGTTTTGGTAAAAAGGCTTAAACACTATAAACTATGGAAAAGTTTATAGTGCTTAAGTAAAACAGCTTAAGTGAAATATAAAAAGAGCTTATGTGAGCTTATCAAACGTTTTTAAAACCTAAAATGCATTAACTTAAAAATAGGATTTAACATAAAAACTTAAATTTTCATTAAACTTAAAAACAGTACAAGGCTTTAAAATAAAGTACAATAAGCTAAAAAAACTTAATATAAGCTGAAAAACTAACTAAAAACTAGATACTCGATAGCTTACAATGGTCCTATTTATAGAGAAAAATAAAGTCTTGGGTCCTCTTCTTTGTGTGCTGCTTCTGTGAGTGAGCTCAGAGGTGTGCTTTTTGTGTGAGTCTTGCTCCCCAAGCCTAAGATCTTAGCCATTGATTTTTGTCTTCCTTTTCCTTTGACGAATGAGGGTTAAAGGGTATTCCAAGGAGGAATTTTTAGTAATGGTGAAAGGTAATGGGAGAGAGACGTTTTTTTCTTGGGGTGCAGGGTAGCAGAGGTGGGAGAGAGTAAATAGTGATTTGGCACCAAAACTGTATAAGTGTTGACTGGGTTTAAAATGTTAACAACCGTTAGCTCTGTCTCTGATAGAGGTTTGCATCGTAAGTCCTTTTGTACTGACACTGTTAGTCCTTTTGGACTAACGATGCAAAGGATAAAAGGACTAGTATTGATGGAGACTTAACAGTCGTTTGTTTAGTTGTTGTGTTGGGCTGAAAAATGGTATTGGGCCTTTTGTATTGTTTTAGGCCTTTTTAGGGTTTAAGCTTATGTAAGTCTTGATATAAATGCTTAATGGGCTGCCCCGGCCCATTAAGTATTTCTTCGGTTTTGGCTTCGGCTTTGACTTTAACTTTGACTTTTCACGCTCTTTCTAATTCCGTGCTCGGTTTTGTCCATTTTGAGTTGATTTTTGTCCTTTAGTGAATATCCGTTACCTTCATAACCATAAATCACAAAACACATAAATACAATGTATTTTTGGTATATTTTGGTCATTTTAGGCACGTTTTTATAGGTAAAATATATGTGTAATTAAGCACATACCAATTATCCTTGTGATAATTGCTAGAACATCAGAGTGATACTCTTTAGTATTCACAGTGACGATGGAAATCCTTCTTGAGCCAACATCAAACAAGCTCTTGGTAGGTGACTTGCAAGATTCTAAATGAATCAAGCTTGTGTCAACTGGATATTGATTTTGGTCCAGTATATGAATTGACGACTCAATCAAAAAGATAGTAAATATCTGATTCATTCTTATCGTGCTGTCTGCTTTGAGACATTCCGGTAACGAGAACAAGCAAGTACAGTGAATATAATGCAATCGCGTTAGAGGATCTAATACTTTGAGCTGGAAACCCTGTCAAGGAGGTTCTTCTAAATTGAACCTACCTGATCACAGGTATAATATTTATAATATAAAATGTTCCTCATGGAACCAGAGGTTAATGTAACCAAACTTAAGATGAATGACAAAGCCATATACGTCTATATCTGTTGTTTATCATTAACATCAATTTTCAGGGATAAGTGACGGCGTTGCAACCTTATTCCAGCGGAGTCAAGATTCAAGACCTCATGCTCAATCAACAAAGATATATACATGATGAAAGCTCAAACTATCAAAGTCTTCCGCAACCTCTGATGTGCAAAGCACTTCCTCAAAAGAACATTTCTGACAAGATTGTCAGACAATTAACAAAGATATATCTTAAAAGTGGATCAAGTACTACTCCTACAACGATGTGGTACAAGTAATCATGTTAAAGGAAATGTTGAGGGGGATTGTTAGCAAGCTTTTAAGACGTTGAGCATGAGGGTGGAGACACAAGATCACAAGGCGGCATAAAGATTCAAGGATAAAGATTCGGTGATGTCAGTAGTCAAGAAAAATCAAGGCCAAAGACCACGATATCAGTATTTTGTCAAAGAATATCAAGTTAAAGATCAAGATCCAAGATCACAAGCATGCAAATGGAACTTCAAAAGGAATTCCTAAGAATACAAGGCTCTAAGACTCAAGGCGTCTCAAGAAGGATCCACAATTAAATGACCACCCCTTAGGGGGAGATTGTTAGTTGTCTTTTTATTAATGTGATGGTCATTAAATATTCCTGAGCTTTGTATAAGAAAAAGTTAGTTTACGAGAATTTATCTAAACTAATTGGGCCTAGGTTTCGGGCTTAAGTCCATTAGTAATAGGTTCGACCCAAAGTCAAGCCCAACAACCCAAGAAGGGTTTTATCTCTTGTAACTATAAAAAGCCCTCTCCAAGTATGGAGAGGGTGTTGCTTCTCATTTTCTTTCTAGTGCAAGTAACCATTTTTCTTTGTTTTATTTATCTCTCTAGTTCTTTCTCTCTCTAAAAACTCTTTCTTTTATTTTGTGTTTGAGGTGATGAAATGATACTCTAACAGACCTTCACTATAGTTGGAAATGCTTGCCCTTTAACTAGGATAACCACAACTGCTGAAGTGCCCCTTAGGAAACCAACTGCTCTAGAAAGTGATACACCTAAGCCTGTGGTAACATTGGTTTACTCAAGGAAACCTAAGAAATCTAAAACTAATGTTCTCGTTAGCAAACCTAAGAATATTACATCTTTATCTGCTAACAAAAAGGAACCCAGTAAATCTTAGGGATCTATAGTTTTTGATGTTCCATATTCCTATCTTGATGAATGTAGGTCATCCAAATTGCTCTTTGGTATTTAGACTCTGGCTGCTCCAAGCATATGACCGAAGATCGCTCTCAGCTCACCAATTTCGTCAATAAATTTTTGGGTACTGTCACTTTCGGAAATGATCACCTGGCAAAGATATTGGGATATGGTGATTATCAGATTGGGAATGTTATGATTTCAAGGGTTTACTAAATGGAAGGACTTGGACACAACTTATTCTTTGTTGGGAAATTCTGTGATTCAAACCTTAAAGTTACTTTTTGTCAACACATCTGCTTCATTTGTAATCTAGAAGGTGTTGATCTATTGACTGGATCTCGAGGCAAGAATCCGTATACTTTGTCTCTTGGAGATATGATGGCATCCTCTCCTATATGTCTATTGTGAAAGGCCTCAAAGACTAAGTCCTGGCTATGGAACCGACGTCTATCTTATCTGAACTTTGGTGAAATCAACCATTTAGCTAGACACAGTCTTGTTCGAGGTCTCCCTAAGCTAAAATTTGAAAAGGATCATTTGTGTTCTGCTTGTGTAATGGGTAAAAGCAAGAAGAAACCCCACAAACCTAAATCTGAAGACACCAACCAAGAAAAACTCTATCTCTTGCACATGGATCTTTGTGAACCAATGCGTCTCGCAAGTGTTAATGGAAAGAAGTACATCCTCATCATTGTCGATGATTACTCTCGATTTACATGGGTAAAATGCTTAAGGTCAAAAGATGAAGCTCCAGATTTCATAATCAAGTTTCTCAAGATGATCCAAGTGCGGCTTAAAGTACCTGTCTGACGAATCAGAACAGATAATGGAACCAAATTTGTTAATCAAACTTTGCGTGAATATTATGAGAAGGTTGGCATCTCTCATGAAACATCTGTTGCTCGCTCTCCACAGCAAAATGGTGTCATTGAAAGACGTAATCGTACGCTAATTGAAGCTGCCCGCACAATGTTGATTTATGCAAAAGCTCCGTTATTCTTATGGGCAGAAGCAGTTGCTACCGCATGTTATACCCAAAATCGTTCCATCATACGTCTTCTCGTCTTCATGGCAAAACTCCATATGAGATTTTACATTACAAACTTCCCGACTTATCATTTTTCTACGTATTTGGTGCACTTTGTTATCCGACAAATGATAGCGAGAATTTAGGAAAGTTACAGCCGAAAGCTGATATTGGTATTTTCGTTGGCTATGCACCACAAAGAAATCATTTTGAATTTACAACCGACGTACTAGACGAATCTTTAAAATAATTCATGTAGATTTTGATGAGCTGACAGCAATGGCTTCTGAACACAGCAGTTCAGGACCCGCACTTCATGAAATGACTCCTGCAACAATCAGTTCACGACTCATGCCAAACCCGCCTCCTGCAACATCGTTTGTACCACCTTCAAGAACTGATTGAGATATTTTGTTTCAACCGCTGTTTGATGAATTACTCACTCCCCCACCTAGTGTTGATCACCCAACCCCTGAAGTTATTGCTCCAATAGTTGATTCGTTGTTGCTCTAGAACACGCTTTTGTATCAAACGGTTTAACCTTCATCAAAACAGTTGACCAGATGCACATTCACCTAGTAACTTAAAAACAAACACCTGCACACTCTATCTCCTATCATTTCCTAACGATGTTTAAAAAAGACATTCATGATTTAGATTGTTTGCACACCATGGAATAACAATTCGTTATTTGGTATTTTAATTCTAAAAAATGATTCTAAAGCATCTTCTTCTTCGGATGTTATTCCTACTGTTGTGAAAATTGCTGCTCCAAACTCAGAATAAGTTATCAAATAGACCAAGGATCATCCTTTAGACAACATCATCGGTGAACTTGAAAGACTTGTTTCTACAAGACTCCAACTCTATGAACAAGCCTTATTTTGTTACTATGATACCTTTCTCACATCAGTTGAACCAAAGAACTAAAAAGACGCGTTAACTCAAGCATGTTGGATTGAAGCAATGGAAGAGGAACTTAATGAATTTGAACGTCTTGAAGTCTGGGAACTCGTTCCTCGTCCAGATAAAGTGATGGTTATTACTTTAAAATGGATCTACAAGGTGAAACTTGATGAAGTAAGAGGTATTCTAAAGAACAAGGCTCGATTGGTTGCTCGTGGTTACCGTCAAGAAAAGGGAATTAATTTTGAGGAATCGTTTGCTCTAGTGGCTAGATCTTGATGCTATCACATTTTCTTTTCGGCTTACACTGCTCACACGAATTATGATTCGTCTACCAATTGGATGTTAGACGGCATTCTTTGAACGGATCTCGCGAAGAAGTATATGTCGTGGGCCAGCAAACTGGTACGAGTTTGTGGATCAAGACAATCCGAAATCATGTGTCATATTGCTTAAGAAAGAAAGCTTCTCCCCACTATGGGTTGAAACAAGTCCTCACAGTGGTTTACGATTATTGTCAAGTTTCTACTCTCTCAAGAATTTCTCTTATAGGAACCATGGATCCCATCATTATTCATAAGATAAGACAAGGCAAAGATATTCTCCTGGTAGAATCTATGTGATGATTTAATTTTTGGTCTACTTAACCTGAAACTATGTGACCAATTTTCAAAAATAATGTGTTCAAAATTTAAGATGTCGATGATGGGCAAAATATCATTTTTTTCTAGGACTACAGATTTCACAAAGTCCCAAAGGCATCTTTATAAACCAGTCTAAATATGCTCTAGAATCTTAAAAAAAATATGGGTAATAGAATTAGTGACCCCGTAGATATTCCATGGTGGAGAAATCCAAACTGGATGAAAATACACAAGGGAAAGTCGTAGATCCTACACACTATCGTGGAATGATAGGCACCCTTATGTATCTTACAGCCAGTAGACCAGACCTTACATTTGCTGTATGCATGTGTGCCCGGTATCAGGCAAAGCCTACGAAAAAAAAAGCACTTACAATTTGTAAAAGAATATTTAAATACCTAAGCGGAATCCGTTATTTGGGACTCTAGTTTATCCAAAAGATTCTCTATTGCTTTAACAATGCTTATGAGACGCTGATCATGCGGGTTGCTAAGATACTAGAAGAAAAAGTACATTGGATGTATGTAATTATTAGGGAGATGGCTTGTTAGTGGTCATCAAAAAGGCAGAAAGGAAAAGTGAGGATTTCCAGTAGAAATCTGATTATATAGCCTTGTTATTGTTGTGCTCAAGTTCTTTGGATGAGATCACAGTTATCGACTATGGGCTTGTCAACATCAACCCAAAAATACAATATCACACCCCATTCCAAAAATAAAACATCATAACACACAATAACCCAACACTACACCACCCAACAATCCCCAACTCAAACCCCAACCACACCCTATCCCCTAATCTCCTTCTACTATTCTCCCAAACAATACCCACTTACAAACCCTATTCCCCCACAACCCACCCTCCAAATTCACACTCTCCCTCCAATCAAAAAAACCACCATCATTTCCAATCTCCTAAAACCTACTTCTCCCCCAAATTCCCACAATCCCACATCCTCATCCAACTAATATTACCCACAACCCCACACACACAACACATATCAATCCAAACAAAACCACCCCACTCCCAAACCCCCCTCTGTTAAACAAAAAATTAAACAAAACAAAAAAAACACACCTAACATATAAAAATCCAAATACAATATTTCTTAAAAATCTTAAAACCAACATCAACCTAATATAAAAAAAAAAGTAAAACAAAATAACACGCTGTACATATGTGCAAGTCCAATTATTTTTTTTCCTAACAAACTCTAACATTACCGTTCTTGAAAATGAAATCCAATAATGATAGAAGGCTTATATTGGATGTCAAATGAAGTTCGAAGCAGCGTAGATCCTCAATGCTTTTTAACACATGCCAAAACAGCTAGCTATTATTTCACGAATAGCCCACCCGGTCTCATCTTAAAGGGCAAGTATTTCAAAAGAAATCCCTTGACCTTCTCACAGGAATTTATTCTCGGGCTATGGTCTACTTTATGATCATGCAAAGGCTTGTCCTTTACGTTGCAAACAAACCCGAGCTTCTCCCTATATACAAAATAATGTACGTGTCAGTGCATATTCCTTTGTCGAAATAATAGAAATTTTATTGTTATTGGTAAAAAGTATTTTCACAATGAATCAGTGTTTTCAGTAATCACAAAAAGATTTTCAAAGACAATTCGACCACTCAAACAATGACAACTGCTCTTTAAATAGAAAACAAGGTCATCATTTGAGGGGGGGAATGTGTCATCTAATAATCTTTTAAAACGGTCTTTCAAATTAAGTCGCGAAATAAACGGATAAAGTTTTTAAGAATGACAGATCATAATTTAAGGGGAGTTAATGGATTTTAACTACACAAGCTTTAGATTTCATTTGTTTCAAACTTTAGGACTTATTTGAAATTTAAGACTTAGTAAGTTCAGGCTTTAAACTACACTCAATCAATATTGCCAACACTTCATAAGTATCAAAAGAACTTAGGAAGTTTGTGTATAAATTTCATAGTTTTAATGCCTTGAAGTTGAATCTCACGTGATGATATAAGCGTATATATTCATTCATATAGATTTTGATGAGCTGACAGCGATGGCTTCTGAACACAGCAGTTCAGGACCCGCACTTCATGAAATGACTCCTAAAACAATCAGTTTAGGACTCGTGCTAAACCCTCTTTCTTCAACACCGTTTGTACCACCTTCAAGAACTGATTAGGAAATTTTGTTTCAACCACTGTTTGATGAATTACTCACTCCTCCACCTAGCGTTAATGACCCAGCCCCTGAAGTCATTGCTCTAATTACTGAAGTAGTTGCTCCAGAACCTACTGCATTAACCGGTTCACCCTCCTCAACAATAGTTAACCAAGATGCACCATCACCTAGTAACTCTCAAACAACCCCCAAAACTTAATCTCCTGTCATTCCTGACGATGTTGAAGAAGACAATCATGACTTAGATGTTGCACACATGAATAATGATCCGTTCTTTGGTATTCCAATTCTAGAAAACCATTCTGAAACATCTTCTTCTTCGGATGTTATTCCTACTGTTGTGCACACTGCTGCTCCTTACTCAGAACACGTTACCAAATAGACCAAGGATCATCCTTTAGATAACATCATCGATGAACTCGAAAGACCTGTTTCCACAAGACTCCAACTTCATGAACAAGCCTTATTTTGTTATTACGATGCCTTTCTCACATCAGTTGAACCAAAGAACTATAAAGACGCATTAAATCAAGCATGTTAGATTGAAGCAATGCAAGAGGAGCTGAATGAATCTGAACGCCTTGAGGTCTGGGAACTCATTCCTCGTCCAGATAAAGTGATGGTTATTACTTTAAAATGGATCTACAAGGTAAAACTTGATGAATTAGGAGGTATTTTAAAGAACAAGGCTTGATTGGTTGCTCGTGGTTACCGTTAAGAAGAGGGAATTGATTTTGAGGAATCTTTTGCTCCAGTGGCTAGACTTGATGCTATTCGAATTTTCCTCGCTTACGCTACTCTCATGAATATGACCGTCTACTAAATGGATGTTAAGAAGGCATTCTTGAAAGGCATTCTGCGCGAACCGGACGGGTTTGTGGATCAAGACAATCCGAATCATGTGTACAAACTTAAGAAAGCTCTCCATGGGTTGAAACAAGCTCCTCGCGCGTGGTACGATCTATTGTTAAAGTTTTTACTCTCTTAGGAAGACAAGGAAAAGATATTCTCCTGGTACAAATATATGTTGATGATATAATTTTTACGTCTACTACACCTGAACTATGTGACCAATTTTCAAAAATAATATGTTCAAAGTTTAAGATGTCGATGATGGGCAAAATATCATTTTTTTTCTAGGACTACAGATTTTACAAAGTCTTAGAGGCATCTTTATAAACCAGTCTAAATATGCTCTAGAATCTTTGAGAAAATATGGTATGGAATCTAGTGACCCCGTGGATACTCCCATGGTGGAGAAATCCAAACTGGATGAAGATACACAAAGGAAAGCCGTTGACCCTACACACTATCATGGAATGGTGGGCACCATTATGTATCATACAGCTAGTAGACCAGACCTAACATTTGCTACATGCATGTGTGCCCGATATCAGACAAAGCCTACTAAAAACCACTTACATGCTATAAAAAGAATCTTTAAATACCTAAGAGGAACCATTAATAGGGGACTCTGGTATCCAAAGGATTCTTCTATTGCTCTAATAGCTTATGCAGGCGCTGATCACGCGGGTTGCCAAGATACTAGATGAAGTACATCTAGATGTATGCAATTATTGGGAGATAGGCTTGTTAGCTGGTCATCAAAAAGGCAGAAAAGCGTTGCGATATCCAGTACGGAAGCTGAATATATAGCTTTGTCCGGCTGTTGTGCTCAAGTCCTTTGGATGAGATCACAGCTTACCGACTATGGCCTTGGGTTCAACAAAATTCCAATGTACTGTGATAACAAAAGCGCTATTGCCTTATGCTGCAACAATGTTCAACATTCTTGATCAAAACATATTGACATCAGATTCCACTTCATAAAAGAGCAAGTTGAGAATGGAGTAGTAGAGCTTTACTTTGTCAATACTGAGTATCAGCTGGCGGACATCTTCACTAAAGCCCTTGGCAGAGAAAGAATTGAATTTCTTATCAACAAGCTGGGAATGAGAAGTTTCACGCCGGAGACTCTGAAACAATTGGCAGATGAAGTTGAAGAATAGTGGTGGTACCTATTCAAATATCCTGTATAATATGTATATATATTAAAAACCATAAAAACCAAAAAGATTTTTCATTTTCAGAAAACTTTTATAAAAACAAAATACAAAAATATAAAATCTTTAAAAACCAAAGAAAAAAATTAAAAAATGCGAAAAATATAAAAAGAGGTAATAATGGCATGTCTTCTGAAAATCGATAACATTTACGGTCTTAGAAATGTCATTCAATAATGATACGAGGCTGTAAATGAAGTTCGAGCAGAAGTTCCAAATGTTTTCAAAACATGCCAAAAATCAGCCTTGCAATTATTTCAATAGCAACCCGGTCCCATCACTTAAAGCAAGTTTTTCAAAAACAAAACTTGACCTTCATCAACAAGAATTTAATCTCGGCATGGTCTAACATTTAATGACACAGAGCAAAGGCTTGTGATTACATTCATCACAACCCGTCTTCCAATATTCCACAAGTGTAACGTGTCAGTGCGCTTATGGTGTTTAAAAATAAGAGAAATCATATTGTTATTGGTAAAAGTTGTCTTAAACAAAAATCATTGTTTTTAGTAATCACAAAAAGATTTAAAAGATAATTCGACCACTCAAACAATGGCAAACATGGCTCCTTTAAATAGAAACACGGTCAATTATTTGAGGGGGAGCAAATTTCATTAAATAATCCAATAATCTTTTAAAACGGTCCCACCCCCCCCCCCCTTGTCAAATTAAAGTATCAACGAAATAACAACGATAAAGTTTTTAAAATAATGCCGGATCACAAATTTAAGGGTAAATTAATAGGATTTTACTACACAACAAAGCTTTAGATGTCATTTGTTTCAAAACTTTAGGGACTTATTTAAAATAATACCCCTAGAGAGGTAAAAATATGCTTTAAAAAAAGAAAAACGAAATTTCGATCATAATGCTCAACAAACCTACATCGTGAGCTTTGTTACAAGACTTAGGAGTTGTTTTGGAAATAAATCCAACTTAGTTTATTAGCACTTGAAGTTGATTCTCACGGGATAGATACTAATCTTAGTTATACTCAAACAAAACAATACAAACACATATCTCAAATATGTGTGCGTACAAGTTTTGCGCTGATACCGAGGGTGTCAAAACCATACAAGAGAGAAGGAGTAGATGTATACTTGATAAGTCTATGGCCTTCTTATTTAAAAGCACCTTCTTTAATTTTAGGCCTTTCATTGTTACTTTTGATTTGTCACCTATTTCAATAACCTATTAGAAGAAGTCAACTCTCGTCATTGAGTCAGCATGTCGCATCCATTTTGAGTCCCCCAGGTGACAAGTGTTATATGAATAATTATTTAACAACATGAAAGAATTATTTCTGATTCATTACATGGTTTTTTTCCCCCAACCGTGAAATATAAAAAAACAATCTCAAGCTACATTCAGCAAGTCAAAAAAAGAAGTAGAAAATTAGTTACAAAAGAGGTACAACATAAGGTTTGATAAGTATAGATGATACCTTTATGGTTAGTTAGTAATTCTGCAGAAAGAAATGAGGACTTTATGGGAATTAGTTGTCTAGTAGTTTTTATTTCGACGACTTAGAGGACTATTGAGACTTCCGACGACTTAGTTGAATTTGGTTTCAATTTAGATCATAACTATCTTGAAAGAGAGAAATGCCGCTATCCGGGACTTAATTAACTTTGGGTTGCGATATCAAATTCTTGAAAGGGTATAATTGTGTATTCGGACGTATCTAGCTTTATACATCAAAGACTTTCTTGATGCGGCTTACAAGAAAGTCTGAATCTACTCAAGAAAAGGATTGCTGTTTTAAGTACGCTAAGACAACTCAACACGACATCAACAACCAAACCAAGCCTCAAGTTACATATTATCTGAATCTGTTCCTACTCGAAGTTTTTTAATAATAAAGAATCACTACTACACAAGAATGATCCAGATGTCGGGGAGGATTGAACAAATGTTTAGCAAATTCTAATTAGAGAGAAAGCGGAAAAAGATGGGAAACAGGTGTGTAGTCTATAGAGACAGAGAACCAAAGAACACACACACTATTTAACAAAATGAATCCTCACCCCGCCATGGGAAGTATGGAGGTGAGTATATATATGGTCAAGACAGGGACCTATACTAATCTTAACAGTTATAGTCCCTGTAGTTTCTTGCCTACATGAAAACTAATTTAATTCCGATAAATGGTAACCACCACCCCCCCCCCCCCCCCTCACCATATTTTAAGGCTAACAATCTCCCCCAATATGTGGACATTAGAATTACTTACAATGTTCTATCTTGTACAAAATACAACATAAATAACGTCTTCCAAAGCGCGTCAAAAGCTGAAGATGTCTTCGAAGTTCTCCTGGTCTTGAAACTGTACTCCCAAGCTGGATCTTTCATTGTCTTTACTTGTACAGGAACCTTGTAGTATGCTTGAACTGGATTAACTTCCGCCCCAATTCCATCAGCATGTCCTTGAAAAGCAATCTTCAAACTCCTTTTTGGCGAAGATCTGAATCAGCTTCCCCCCAAACGAACATCCCTATCTTAAGCAGGGTTCTGAAACCTTTGATTTAGCTCCAACCATCTTCCTAACTTGTCATCGACGTGCACAGCGAATTTGTAGAAGTCAAACCACACAACGACCAGTGCTTCTTGTCAATTAGGCTTGGTGGATATTCGTTCGGCGGTACATGCAAGAAATCAGCAACAAATTCTTCTCACATATGTATAATACTTCACAAACCATACTAAGTAAAGTAGTCCTACACTACTTCCCTTGGAATTGAACCACGGTAACATCAAACATCAACTAGTCCCAGATGTACACTTATTCCCCATGATGGATGCGAACTCTCGCGAAGAGCATCAATGTCCCGTGTACGGGCCATATACTCGAGAGTACTTGTCATAACAACAAAACTTGATTTACAAAAGAATCATTACGCGTCTAGAATTCGACAAACCGTAGAGGTAATGAAGCAAGAATCACAGAACACTTGGTATAATCAAGAGGTCCTGGAATGAAGGTCATCGAAGACTTTGAAGATTTTGTCTTAGACTGGAAGTATCGTTGGTCTACAAAAATACTTTGCGAAGCATGCTGATTACATCTCAACCTTTAAACTCTCTGGCTAACTTACCAACCTCGTATTCTGTCGGCTATTGTTGTAATCACTTGGTGAAGTAAACCCATCATACCAAACTTGAAAATGAAGTAGAATCCCCCAAATTTGTTACTTAATCTTGCACTGTTGATTGAAGAACGTGCAATTGATTAGATCTATACAGTACTCTATACACTAAACCCCACACCGAAAGTATGAGAAGTACAACACCCTCTTGAAATAATCCGCATCGTCTTCTGCGTTGACACTGATTACACAACGTAACTCCTTTAAGTGATAGTTAACCATGTCTTCAACCAACCACCCCATGACAGCTGGAACTAGATTAATTTCAAGTCTCAACAAATCCTTGTACGTTCAGCAAGTCAGCAATCGAGATAGAATTTGCTGTTTAAGGAAAAGGTACAGAAAATAGAAGGAAGTCTCGATGATGAAATAAGTAGACGCCTTCGTGAAATTCAACTTCAATCTCAAATAAGGGATACCAAATCAACATCGTCGATTAACTTGTCCATCGAGTCCGAATCTCTAGCCGTTTGTCTTGTATTGAGAATCTTATTCGGATCTATTGTAGCTGTTATGTATCTAGTTGTTGTGTTGTTGAAATCAATTAACCTTTCACGGATTTTACAATTCTCTATGATTTTTAAACGCTAAATGCGAATTAACAGGGATCTTTACAAAATCTATAGAAAACCGTGAGTAGATATGATCGCGAATCAGGGCGAAAAATTCCAAAAAAAACTGAAAAATGTCAATAAATCATAGAAAACGATGTTTTTGGGCTTCGAAAAATCCTTAACCAGCTAAAGGTTGGTTACAGCGTGATCCGTCTCGTTTTTCTCTTCGATTTGTTCAGAAGTTTTACCACTCTTGAAAAACATTGCATCTCTTTAGAAGTTGACACTCAACTTAATCAGGAAATTTTTCAAAGGGACAATTCTGTTTCAAATCAAAGTGCTCCAAGTTTTGATCAATATTTTGAATTTAATGAATTAAAAGCATGATAACGACCTTTTTAGGTGTAATTATATATCAAATAGTAGTATAAGATTAATCAAAATATAAAATCCCAGCGAGTCAACCTAGTCAACCCTTTAGGAAAAAGGTCAACAAACTCACGGGTATGATATAAATGATTACGGGCAAGTGTTTACCCGGGTCGTTCTCCCAACGAAGCATGAAATTGACAGTTACGTTTTAGGTTTGACATTTGGATGCTTGAATGTAAGAAGGATTTGGTTTTTGGATTCTAAATCTACGGGAAATTATGGAAATTTAAACTAAAGAATACTTAAATCTACGGGAAAAACAAGCAAAGGCACGGGAATTAATTCCTAAACTACGGGAAAGCAATAAAGGCAAATAAATAACTTAAAAATCTACAGGAAACAAAATAAGGCATATAAATGAAAACTAATTCTTCGGGAAACATAAATAAGGCATGGGAAAGGAATCCTATGTCTACGGGAACATAAAAAATGAAGGCAATTAAAGTTAAAATGCAAAAACGATGACGGGATTTAAAACCCGTTCTTTAAAAAACTAAATCCTACAATTTTAACCCTACGGATGCAAAATTAATTTTTCTAAGTCCTAAATGATAAAAGAAAATTTTCTAAAAAAGAATTATATTTTTTTTTACTTTTCAATAAATTTTTATGAATTAAAAACGGTTTTAAAAAGAAAAATTCATTAAAAATACTAAACAATTTTGGAAAAATATGAAAAAATAATGGAAAGTAGCTTGAACAGTGAGGAATTTAAGAAAATTAAAGTGGTGAAAACAGCTTATCAAATAAGCTGTTAAAAAAGCTTAAAACAGCTTATAAGAAAAAAGGGCTAAAAATGCTATATAAATTAAATAGGATAAATACTAACTGAAAAAAACCCTAGGGCGAATGGTTGTGTGTGGTGTGTGTGAGGCTTTGATATGGTAAGGGGGAGGTCACAGGTTCGAACCCTATGCCTCCCTTTTTTGAAAAACATAATTTTTTTAACTTTTTGCACAAGTTTGAAGAGGACATAAAAATAAGAACTTTTTACAACTACAACTTTTTAAGAAAACTCATAAATAAGCTGGAAAAGAGATTTTAAAAACAGACAGAATGCTTAAAATAACTAAGGCAAAAGATAGCTAAATTATTGGCTTTTAAAGACTAATAAGCAATGTAAAAAGGGGAAATAAGCAAAGACAAACAACTAACTATAACCAATAAGCATATAGGAACAGAAATAAGAAAATAATACAAGCAGAAAAACCTTAAAAAGTTAAAAAGCACTTTTGCTAAAACTAGCTAACTAAACAGCAAAAAGGGGCACTTTGGGCTTTTAATTATAACATTTAAGAGGATCCTTGTGGCTTTGAGACTTACACATCCTTAAAAGCTTATCTTATAAGCTACAAGGATCAACAAATCAAAAATGATTTTGAAAATATATTTAGGACATAATAAAAAGGCTAGGAGAAAAGGACTGTTTGAACTCAGCATGTGCTGAGATTTTAAAGGTTTTGAAAATGCCAAACTACAGGCTGGTTTTTAAGCTAGAAAAGGATTGGTAAAAGCTCAAATGAGCTGAAACAGAAGGACTTTATACATTATTAAGCTTGCAATATCAAATTTAGATCCTATGGTATCTTGACTCTTACTTAAAATTGCTAATGAAAAGAGGAGCTCTAACCTTTAAAAATGGGACTTATAATGACAGAATTGGCTAATACACAAACCATAATAGCAGACCTGTGTAACTTATTTTCTACTTCATTTGGAGACTTAAAAAAATGCATGAAAATAACACCCTAAAGCTATCAATCTACTTTTAATCAAATAAGCTGGAATTTCACAAAATAACACCACAGATTCAAACAATGCTTAAATCTACCTTAGAACTTGAGATTTATACTTTGAGAGCTCATAAAAACTTATTTGTAGACTGAATTTAAACTAATTAAAACTGCCTGAAAAGCTAAAATGCAGTGTAACCCACTTTTGACCCATTTTGGTGGTTACCCCAAACACCCCTTTAAAAACATTTTTTTAACATTTTATAACTACAATAAGTTGTATTAATACCAATTTTTAGACAACCAGATATAGAGTAAGTTAAAACACATAAGGGAGCAAGTTGGACAGGAAAAGAAGCACTAAATAGCTAAGAAGGCAATTAAGCAGTTTTGAGCATTTGAAAGACAAATTGAAAAAAAAACATGAAAACTAGAAATTTTATTAAGATAAAAAGATTACAATAGCTTGAATTTAAAATACATAATTAAAGACATTTAAAAGTAAAATTAAAACTAAACTAAAACTACTCCTAGTTACTTCCTTCAATCTCTGTCTTCTCTCTTATATATGCTGCCAAGGTTGTGTTTGTTGTGCTAGTTTGCTGAGAGGCTTCAAAAGCTTATCCTGACCTTTGAAATTTCTTGGTGCCCAATCCTTTGAATCCTAGCCCTTTATTTTTTTTGTCTTTTGTTCTTGACGAATGGAAGCATTTGGGATTGCTAACATGGCAATGGGGTTTTGTGGAGTGGGGTAGGATGGAGGGTGATGTTTTGGAGTGAAGTTGGAGGGTTTTGTCTGGTTGTGAACAGTAGCACATGGGTGTGGAAGATGTACAGTGCATAGGGTTAGGGATTGGCGGGAAAACATTTTATCAGTTTTAATTTGGGCAGGGTAAAGGTTTGAGGTTATGGCAACAATGGCCCCTCAAAGTAAATAATGATATTGCAAGTTAAGTCCTTTGTGGTGATGAAAGTATAGGGAGTTGGCAGGAAAGGTCGTTGAGGGTGTGTTATGGGTTTGCATGGACAGTCCTAAAGGACTAACGGTCGTTTGGTGTAAAAGGGGTTGGGCTTAACGAGTGTTAAGTGGCTGTTTTGGTCTAGGATTTGGTTTTTTAAAGTTATAAGGCTTATTAAGTCTTCATATAATACCTTAATGGGCTGACCCGGCCCATTAGATGGGTGCGGGTTGGCCCATTAAGTATTTCTTTGATTTTGGCTCCGTCTTTGATTTTGACTTTGTCGAGGTTGACTTTTTGGTTGACTTTAACTTCGCACGCTTTTCCATTCCGTGCTCGGTTTTGTCCGTTTTGACTTTGATTTTTGTCCTTTTCTTAGATATCCGTTTCCTGCATAATATAAGTAAAAACATACAAATACAATGTATTTTTGGTACGTTTTTGGTCATTTAAGTCCGTTTTCCTAGGTAAATGGTATGTGTAATTAAACACATACTAATCATTTTCGTTAAACTTTATGAAATAAAGTTTTGAAATATCAAACTAAGACTTTACATATTACCCCAGGTTGCGTGACGAGGCTGTTTACTCCCATTTGAATTAAATTTTAAATCAATCAACTACCTTGATAAGGTAAGTTCATAGTCCCACCTTTACATGTTTTCTAAAATCTGTGGGGAGATACATGCTATAAACCATGAATACAAGTATTTTTCCAACGGTATGCTATCGTGATATATTATTGCCTAAGTTTGCCTTCACTGCCAATATTCTTAATCAAGAACCATTAGTCACTTACGAGTGAACGCGAATATTGTGGATAGATCTATTAGGGGTGACGACTCCCGTTGGTGTACCCGTACATGGGGTAACCAAACGCACTATATTTGAAAACAATGGGTAACTTTGGCAAGTTACCTTTTCATGAGGACATTTGTTCCTCACTAATGTCACGGAGGTGATTTCCATGTTAATGTTTGGTTGCATGAGCTTAGGGAAATAATACTGTTTTTCCATGATAATTGTAAATGCATGCAATTATTACCCTTATGATGACTTGTATTCAAACATTTCATTACAAACACTATGAATTTCAACCAACCGTTATGTTAACTCTTTTAGCATGTT
The DNA here is from genome assembly GCA_026074375.1 of Tanacetum coccineum. Taxonomy (NCBI): domain Eukaryota; kingdom Viridiplantae; phylum Streptophyta; class Magnoliopsida; order Asterales; family Asteraceae; genus Tanacetum; species Tanacetum coccineum. Next base: position 29,766 of record BQNB010070883.1, read on the forward strand.
TATCTCAGGTAATTAAGCAAACTATGGCACGGAGTGGTGGTATGTGCTTAATTACACATATCTTTTACTTATAAAAACGAGCCTAAATAACCAAAAAACGGACATAAAATGCCAAATATATGTGTGTTTTGTAATTTATGATCTGCATGTAACGGATATTCACTAAAGGACAAAAACGAAACCAAAACCGACAAAACCAAGCACGGGATTAGAAAGAGCGCGAAAACTCAAAGCTAAAGACGTGTGTATCTTAAATGAGCCAGCCCATTAAGCTTTTATCTATAAACCTTATATGATAAAAAAGCCCTAATCAAAAGCAATCCTAAAATGGCCCAAGATCAAAAGTCTAAAAGCCCAATACACTTAACCATTATCCCATTAGATCCATTACACCTCTAGTCCTTATCCCCTTTCACCGTTAGTCCTTATTGTTTACACCGTTAGTCCCTAACCCTTTACACTATTAGTCTTTTTCCCCTAACTCTCGTTACAAATCAAACACTGAAACCACTTTCCCGCCAAACCCCCTGTCACTATTCACCCGTCTCTTTCCCTCTTTTTCTCTACAACTAGACAAAACCCACTCAAACCCTACTATTCACCCATCCTCCCAGTAGATGACAAGTCTACCTTGGCAATCCCATGAAGTTTTATTGTTCAAATCAAATTAATGGCTGTGATCAAAACAAAGAAACACAAATGAAGAATCAAGGGCTCATAATTGAAGACTTGGAGAACACTCTCCCATTCTTCTCACAGAAAAAAACACAAGCTCAAGACCTAGAACCTTCTCTATTCGGCTATATATAGAAGACTAGTTTCTTTGTTTAGGGCATCTAGCTTTATCTTATCTAGGGTAGCTTTTAATTAATAAATATTGTATTTTTTAGCGTATTGTACTTCCTTTTAAAGCATTGTACTCAGTTTTTAAGTATTAATGAAATTTTAAGTTTTTATGATAAATTCTGTATTTCTTATGTTAACGAATTATTTGCTTTGAAAATGGTCTAATAAGCTCTTATAAACTCTCGTTTAAACTGTTTTACTAAGGCAATTTAAACCTTTTCATAGCTTATAATGTTTAAGTCAATTCTACATCAAAATCCACCCCTAAAAATACCTCAGCTTAATTGGAAGTTAAGCCAAACTTGGAAGGGCTTATATTACCATGCTAGCTTATTTTCAAACAAGCTAGAGCTTGTTGATAAGCTCTAAGAGCAGTTTATGCCCTTGTTTAAGTAAAGGGCTTTGTAAGTTTTCACTTTTCAATTTATAGCTTATTTATTGTTTAGCTTATTAGACTGCTTATTTTAGTTCTTATCTCTGCTTATTTATGCTTATTAATGTTCTTTATTACTTATTCATGCTTGCTTATAGTTTAAATCTTCTTTGTTCATGTCTTTCATTAAAACTATTAAGTTTAGCTTAAAACTGCTCATGTTGTTTGCTTATTGATAAGTGCTTTTCAACTGTTGCAATCTGCTTATTGGACCTTAATATTGTTAGTTGGTTATCTGTTTTATAAAATCTTAGCTTAAAACAGTAGAAATCAAGCTTAAAATTGTTTTGAGATTTTTAAAGGGGTGTTTGGGTTAAGAACTGAAAATGGGTCGAAAGGAGTTTTAAAACTGTTTTGGTATTCTGGTCAGTTTTGATAAGCTTAAACTTAGCTTTATAATCAGTTTTCAATAAGTTTTTAAAAAGTCAAACCTCAAGTTTTTAAGGTATTTTCTATCGAATTCTTAAAATCTGTAGGTTTAAAAACCCTATTCAAACTACTTAATCTAAGTTTTACTTAAATTTGTTTTAAGGTCTTGTTATGCCTTAATTTGTTCTAAAATGCAGTAAAATCGAGTTTGGTTAAGTGATTTTGTCATTTGTGGTTTTGTGTAATGTGTCAATCGTTTATTTCAGTTTTAAAGCTAAAAGGTCACTTTTTAATCAAAATTTAGATTAGTTAAATGTTAGTTTTAAAGGTTCTAATTTTCTGTACCAAGCTATTGTAGTATAACACTTCTAATCTGTTTTCACTTTATAGCTTATTTCATGTGCTTATTTGATCTACTTCTTAGCTTAAAGTTTGTCAAAATTCCTGTTAGCCTTTTTATAACTGTTGTCTTTATGCTTTTCAGTGCCTTTTATCTTATTTTAATTGCTTATTCTATGTCTCTAGTGCTTATTAGGACTAGCTAATTATATGTTTTGAGTTTATTTGCTTTTCTTGTTGCTTATTTAATCTCAAGTGTCCAAACAGTTTAGCCTTTTAGTCACTTAGTAAAAAAACCAAGTCTGTCACTATTATTTGCTTATTTCTAGCTTATTTTTAAGTTTTGTAAAAAGTTCATTTTTTAAAGTTTGTTATTTTTGCTTATATTTTAGCTGTTTTAAAAGAAAATTCAAAAAAAAAGTTTTATCAAAAAGAAAGGCCACAGGACTCGAACCTGTGACCTCCCCTTAACACACACACATACTTAACCATTGCGCCCTTAGGTCTTTTTCATAAGAACCTTGGGCCAGTTTCCTTTTATAACCTTTTTTGCAAAATAAGCTTTCAGCTTTTATCTGCTTATTTACAGCTTATTCAAATAAGCTGTTGGGCCAAATTTATTTTTCCTAGGATTATAATTGTTCAAAGTACTTTTCCTGAATTTTTTTAGATTTTTCTAAATTAGTTTAATATTTTTTTATAATATTTTTAGATTAAAATTGTTTTTAATTCATAATAAATAAAATAAAAGTCAAAAAAATATAATTCTTTTTTCTAAAATTAGTTTTAATCATATAGGACTTTTATAAATTAAATTTTCATTTTTAGGGTTAAAATTCGATGATTTAGGTTTTTAAGTCGCGTTTTTAGATTCCCGTTAACATTTTTAGTTTAAATTTTTAATTGCTTTGATTAGTGCTTGCATTTATTGGTTTTTGCATTAATTATAGAAATAGAATCCAAATCAAAATTTGATCATTCAAATCACGCGATCACAAACTTAATCACGATTCTTAATTCACGCCTCGTTGGGACTACGACTCAGGAATGTTTTGAATTTTACTTTGGTTAAAAGTAATTTTCTGTAGAACCTTTTGGAATACTTACTCTTCTTATTATTTGATTATTTTAGTTATATACTATATATGTTTTAAGTAATAATAATTATTATATATATATATATATATATATATATATATATATATATATATATATA
>BQNB010070884.1:0-32967 GCA_026074375.1 Tanacetum coccineum
ACCTTTCTTCATGGCGGTTTGTATTGTTTATTTATGGTTAATCGTGGCGGTTTGCAGTTAGATAGTGACGTTTTTGTTGTTATTTCTAGAAAAAAAAGGTACGAAAGTGACATCGTCCTTGTTTTCGTCTTATACCGAGGCAGTTTGATATAAAAACTTTGGTGGCGGTTTGCAAACTGTATTTTACGGCGGTTTACAGGTTTTCGAGGCGGTTTGATTATTTTATTGAGGAATAGAAACGTCTGGTATGTGTTTAATTACACACACCTTTTACCTTTAAAAACAAGTTAAAATAACCAAAAACGGACTTAAAATGCCAAAAATATGCTTGTTTTGCTAACTGTGTTGTGCAGGAACGGATATCTAAGAAAAGGACGAAAAACGAAGCCAAAACGACAAAACCGGACACGGAATGGAAAAGCGTGGAAAAGACAAAGTCAAGACAAAGCCCAAGTGTCAAAAAGTCAACCAAAGTCAACCCCGACAAATCCCAAAGTCAAAAAGTGAAGAAAAATAAGTTTAGGGACCAATTCTGCCAAGTCCCTAACTTATTTTACAAAGGAAAAGAGGAAAAATACTCACAAGGGCCAAAACTGCCAATTGCCCAAAGTATTAACCACAAGGGCCAAGTCTGCCAACCCTCCAAAGATGTATCTCACAAGGACCATGGATGCAAAGCCCTATATAACTCTTGAGGGGTGTTTTTGCCAAATCCCAAAACGTTTAATAACACAAGGACGTGTGATGCAACAAATACTATAACCATGAGGGACTAATTGTGTCAAAAAGCCAAACTTCACCCCTGGATTTTGAAGTACTGTACATCTTCCCAAAGCTTTTCCCGCCAAACTCCTAAACCCCACAACCTGTCTCTATCATCCTCGTTGACCATCCCACAACACTCCAAACCCTTCACCCTCATAAACCCCACCCCCCACATGGTCTTTGTACATGCTGGCAATCCTCCAAATTCTCATTGGCTCAAGAAATCATACGGGTGAGATCATTTTGAGTGGGCACCAAGACAATCCAATGGCTAGGATTGCTTTGTGTTTTCTACACACTCACAACAAGCACATATGCCGTTTCTGTGTCTACAAAGAAGCACAAGGAGTGAAGACAAGAGTGCAAAAAACCCTAGCTTAGTTTGGCTATAAAAGCCTTTGTAAGCAATTGTGGCAGAGTTAGTTTTTTTTAAGTGTGTAATTTTAGTTCAGTTAAATTTTTAAACTTAATGTACTTGTATTCTCTTACTCGTAAGCTTTTTTTTGCGTTTTAGTCGTTGTGAATCTTAAAAAAAGGAAATTATACGCAATATAAAAAGATTGACCTATAACCCCAAGAACGTAACCTACCCAAAAGACCCAACCATACCAATACAACACAACAACCATCCCAACCTAAATTAAAACCCCAAATATAACCAAAAAACCATCTTTCCTCCAAACAAAACTAATCTCAGCTCAAACTCCGATTGCTCACACACCTCTGATTACAGACATACCAACAAAAAACATAAGGTAAAAATTTTATAAAAGAAAAAAAAGGGGAAAGTTACTGTTTGATCAAGTAAATGGATGAATGAGCAATAATGGATGGCTCATTGGTATGCTTAGTCTAGCTTATTTATAAGCTAATGGGTAGGTCTTAGAGCTTATTTAGGTGCACACAATCCTGTTTTGAGCAAGGATTAAAGGTATGCTTTCTTTTTAAATTTTAGCTTATTGTTACTGTAGCATTGCTTATTGTGGTTTATTTTCAGCTTATCTTTGTCTTTTTGTGCTTATTTGTGTTTATTTAAGCTTAAAAATGCCTTTTGTTTGCTCTTATTTCATTCACTTGCCTATTGCTTAAAACTGTCTAGTTAAGCTATTTTTACTGTTTGCTTATTAGCTTTTTCAAAGTGCTTATTTATGTTTGCTTTTCACTTTTTATTAGATAATATTGCATGTTTAGTGGTTATCTTTAAAACTTAGAGCTTAATTCAGTTTTTGTAAGTTCTAAAATCCGTTTTTAAAATCTAAAGGTGTGTTTGGGTTAAGCCCAAAATGGGTCAAAAAGGGCAAGGACATGGGTTGGTGTCATATGGTTAACTTTGGCTTAAAGTATTAAGCCCTTTTGAGTCTGTTTTTCCAAAAATTGTTTAGTCCAAAAACTGTTTTTCAAGTTTTTATAAATGTTCTTTCAATCTGTTGATTTTTGGAAAGGTACAAGAGCTTATTTGGATAAGCTCTTGTATATTTGAGTTTTAGTGTCAAAGTGTGTGATTTGTAAGTATCTAAACAAGTTTACAAAAATGTTTTGAGTCAATTGCTAGCTTAAGTCCAAACTGCCAAAAATATTTGGTGTCAATTTTTGTTAAAGAGAAAACCCTTTTTCAAAAACTAAAATCAGCAGTTTTAATTAGTTTTTAGAAAATGAAATCTTGAATATAAGCTCTTCATAAGCCATGCTCAATCTGTTTTAACTTTGTTTTTGATTTTAAGCTTATTTGACAGCTTATTTTTAAGCTGTCATATAAGCCCCCCCTTTTTTTAGTCCATTTCCCCTTGTGCTAGACCACTAATTTCAAGCCTCTTGTTCTAGCTTATTAGGGGGCCTCAGCCCAAGTTTTTAGCTTATCTAGAAAGCCAAAAAGCCCTTTTATAAGCCCCCTTATTTTCAGACCTTAGGAAGCCCTTTTGATTGCTTATTTTTAAGTTCAAAGTAGGTCCTTGACTGTTTTTGTTTTGCATAGTGTAGGATTTAGCTTATTCCTGTTCTGGCTTATTTTGTGCTTTTTAACTAATGTATTTGAGTTCTTTCTTGCTTATTAGTTCCCTTTGTTGCTTATGTTAGCTTATTGTGCCCTTTCAATTGCTTATTGTGTGCAAGAAAAAGCAAATTCACCCTAGCAGTACTAACTCCAAAGTTAGTACTGCTGAGTGCTTAAGTCAAGTTCTGGCTTATTGGGCTTCTTCCCATTGCTTATTTTTGTTCCCAATAGTCCTTAATGATGGTGTGTTAAGTTGTGTGTGCTTATTTGTCTTTTTCCATTGCTTATTTTGTGTTAACAGTCAAAAAGATTTAGCCATTTAAGCCTTAAGCTTATTTAGTCTTTCTGTCTAGTTTAAGCCCTTTTCAGCTTATTTAGTTGTAGATTTTAACTCATTAGTGCTTATTTAGGTTAGTTAGATAATTCTTTCAGCTTATTAGTTCAAATTCTAGCTTATTAGTCCAAAAAGTTCAAAAGAAATAGCCATTTTTGCCTTTAGCTCACTTTAAGCTTCTGTCTGTTTTAAAAAGCCCTTTTTCAGCTTATTTATAAGCTTTCTTAAAAAGCTGTAGTTATAAAAATTGTTAAGCTCAAGGAGCTTAACAAGTTTGTTTGAGAAGTTTTTGTAAAAAAAAAGGGAGATAAGGGGTGACCCCCCCAGGGTCGAGCAATACTCGAAACCGGGCCTTACTACCCTCATACACCCCCCCCTTTTATAACACCTTCCTACCGCTGTGCCCTTTGGGTCTTTTCTGAAGGGACTCTTAGTGTGCTACTTAGCTATATAAGGAAGTTTTAACCCTTTAAGCTATAAGCTGTTTCCAGCTTATTTTCGGCTTATTTATAAGCCGAATTTTGGGGTTCTTATTTTTCGTAGGATAGTTGTAGTGCAAAGTATTTTAGGTAAATTTTTTAGAATTTTTAAAAATAGTTTAGTATTTTTTTATAATTTAATTTAGTTAAAAGTTAAAATAATTCATAAAAAATATAAAAATTATCAAAAAAATATTTTTCTTTTTTAGAAAATTTTCTTTAGTCATATTTTACGTAGGAAAAATACAAAAATTTTCGTAGGGTCATTTTTGTAACTTTTTTATTTTTAAAGAACGGGCCTCGGGTACGGTTTTTGTCTTGACTCGTTTTTGGGTCAAACGACCTCCGTTTTCAGTCTAGTCTTTTTCATTCTTCGTTATTAGTCCCTAGTGCGTAGTTTAGAGTGAAAATTTCTTTGTTGGTAATTTTGAAGATTTTAGGTTTTGGTACTTTTGTTCGGGATTCGTGCTCTCGTTTTTCAGCTTAATTTCATAATTTTTAGGTTTTTCTTAATCGTTTTTATTTGTCATTGTTTAACTTAGCTTTCCACACTCTCAAATCATTTCTCTCATTCAAACTCTAATCTTCCGACTGTATCGATTCTCCAGTCCAGCCTCGTTGGGGATAAACGACCCGGGAACATTCTATACTACTTCTCGGTTTTATTGATTATTGTTGTTTTTTAGATTATATATATTTTATTATATATATTATATATATAGTTTGAAAGAAAATTACTAATCAACATTGAATTATCATTTTTAGTTTACTCGATTTAGCTTAACGATTACGATTTAAGAGCAAACGCGTAAAACCCTAAAAATAAATTGTGAATTACATAATGTCGTACAATGACCTAAAAAACGAGGTGTTATAAATTTGATTTCAATGAGAAATAATTATAAATGATAATGATTCGATAAGTGAAAAATAAGATGTAAACGTGTTTATATGCATTTAATGTGGGTGTACGGTTTGCTTGGATTTAACAAAATGAAAATAGTGATAGTAACAGTGATAATAAACAAACCTTGATGCAAAACCTAAGTTTGATATTGCTCTAAATGTATGGAACAAAACAATGCTTATGAAAAGGCATCTCGTGCTTTTAAAAGATAAACAAACTCTAAGAGGGGTATAAGGCGGGTTGTTCCTAGAACTAAGTCCCTAAAGGAAAAAGGTTTTAATTAGCTTCCGCGATTTCTATTCCTCCAGCTCCTTTGTGGTTGTTCTTTTCGAAGAGTTACCGAGAAGCTTGTCGTTTATTAGGTTTAATGTTGTCTTTTTCGTTGTACGTTAATAAAATAAATGTGAATTTACTTTTTGTTAAACCAAAAGAACAAAAAAATTTGTGATAAATTTTTTTTCTTAGTGTATGCAGCACTCGTTCCCAATATCGCAATCTTCATAATCAAACATCTCCAGGCCCCACCTCTGTTGTTGACCGTTTAATCTTGAAGAAATTCCACTTGAAAATCACCTCATCCTTAGCTCCAAATGGATGATCAACGTACTTTGTGCCTAAATCACCTTGAGGGAAATTTGACGCTTAAGCACCGGCTGTTCACCTGTTCAAAAAAGGCCAATTCTTTGGATATGACTAAGAAGATCCTCAATGCCCAGCATCCGATTATTTCAACAAGATCACTTCTACGATGAAGTTCCCGAACGTCTCTCCGAGTATGTCGGTAAAGTTATGCTTTTTCCATTTTCCTTCGAGGGGGCAGCCCGGAGTTGGATTGGAGAAAGAACCCCCGACAATTCAACATGGGGATGATCGTGTTTCAAATTCATTAACAATATTTTTCCTCCTTCTAATACACAACTCTATCGAAATGATATCACGAGTTTTCAACAAAGATTTGATGAGGACGTTTTATGAAAAGCATCGGGATCGATTTTAACATTTCTTCTTCGGCCATGGTCCACATTGGATTTTAGAGTTTGCATCAACTCGATACATTTTATAATGCTTGAACTCTAACGATCAAGAATGGTTAAAAATTCCGCCTGCGGGTGGCAAACTTTTGGATAAAATGCCCCTCGTGATTGCCTAAGAATCATTGAAACAAATCAAAGTTCAGTTAATTCACGTAACAAACGGTTGTTGCCAAAGTGATGTTTCGAGCACGTCCCACCCCCGGAATCTCTTCGAAGTTGCTGAGTTGAAAGATATGATGAAAGCTTTACTCCTTGATAAAAAAATCATATCTCCACCCACGCTTCTACTCCTGTCAAAGCGGTTGAGGAAGTTGTTTTACTTGCGGTGGTAGCTCATTCATACCAAAACTTGTCCAGCCACTTTGGCAAATGTTTATGAGTTAATATTAAAGAATATGTCTCTTTAAGCAGCCGCAGCTAAACTACAACAAGGAAACACGGTTTATCGTGCCCGATTTCAATCGAAATTCGACCTCCCAGTTTTCCTCCCGTTCAAAACAATCATAATGTGCAAAATCAAGGAAACAATCAGAATCGTTACAACCAACACCGGGGGAATTTCAATCAAGCTTTGGCTTACCAACCCCCGGTTCATCAAGGTCAAATCTATCGACCTCAGGTTGTTCAACCTCCTGCTTATCAAGCTCCCGCCTATCAAGCTCCAGCTCCTCAATTTCTAGGTGATTTCGAAGGAAGATTTTCAAGCCTACGTAAAGGCTAATGATGCTGTGATGAGGAACATGCAAACTCAAGGTCAAAAACATGCAAAATCAATTGACCAATCTCACAGACATGCTTTCCAAATTTGTCACTTCCAATACCGCCTCTACTTCGGGAACTCTCCCTAGTAACACTGTTACTAACCCGAAGGAGGATTTAAAGGGTATTACCACTCGAAGTGGTGTAGCTTTAAAAGGGACCGCGAGTTCATTTATACTTCCTCTCCTAAAGTAGTAGATCGTGAAACCAGTGTCACAAAAGGTACTGATGAAACCTACTAATTAATGGAAGCACGAAGAAGTCCACCTCCGGTACTGTCCCCCTTGTTGTCCATCAGGAATAAACAATCTCTGAGCCCGTATAAATGCTCCGTATAGTGCATTCAAGCGGCTAACCAAAAGCATCATTTCCATTTTCCTTCAAGAAGAAATGATGAAAAGGACGTCGTGCAGAAAGTAAGAACAAATTGAGAAATTCTATGAAATCTTTAGAGATTTGAGTTTCGAATTAGATTTACGGTGCCTTGATGCTTATAAACCAAAAATTCGCCGACTCTAAAACCTTAATCGGAAACAAGGGAAAAAGTTGAGTGAAATGGCTAGAACCCCATTGAATGGAGATGCTTAGCCGTCATCCTAAACAAGTTACGAAAAACCTTGGAGACCTGGCCGATATACATATTCCATGTTAATTCTCGGGATTAATACCATGCAACGCCTTGGCCGATCTTGTGAGCATGCATTAATCTTTGCCATATTCCGTCTGGAAAAATCTCTCTCTTCCGAACTAACCCCATACTGCATGACGCTTAGAGCTAGCGGGCGTTCAATCTCTGAACAAATTGGTATCGCTGAAGACGTTCTATGTGACGGTGGAAAGTTCTAATTTCTATATGATTTCGTAGTCGTCGATTTTGAAGCCAGACCCCCGAGTACCTCTAATCCTCGGGAGGAGTTTCTTAAAGACAAGTCGTGCATTAATCGATGTATACGAGGGTGAGATAACCCTTCGTGTTGGCAGAGAGGCCATTACATTCAATCTGGACCAAACTTCGAGATACACGGCTAATTACAATCATATGACGGCGACCGAATTGACGTCAATTGATATGGCTTGTGGGAAAGGATAAAAAATTATCTCCAAGAAGTTCTTTGGTTTCTCAATGGATCTCGTGTGGCAATCCTACTCGTACTATGATCCATTCGTCTCTACTGTTTCTCCAACTTTAACTCATTCGGGGACAGTGATTTTCTCCTTTTTGAAGAAGCCGACTCTTTTCTTGCTATAGAGGATGATCCAACTTCACCGGAAGTTGATCCAACATATTATGACCCTGATGGGGACATTCTTCTCCTCGAAGCAATTCTTAATAGTGATCCATCACCACCAACTCCCAATCAAGGAAATTATTTTCTGAAAACTCGAATGATATTAAATTTGTGAACGCTAACACTGAAAAATTCTTCAGTCAATGAGCCCCCTGTGGTTGAAATCAAGGACTTGGCCACCTCATTTGGAATATGCAATTTTTAGGGGTGACGACAAGTTTGCCCGTCATAATTGCAAAGATTTGAAGATATGAGGGGATAAGCAGCTCTAATCGAGGTTCTTAAGTCCCACAGCGAGCCATCGTTTGGAAACTTTATGATATCCATGGGTATCAACCAGAGTTTTGTACCACAAATTTCATGGAAGAGGACTACGAACCATGGTTCGCATCAAAGGCGGGTAAATCCAAAATCCATGTCGTCATCAAGAAAGAAGTTGAAAAACTCTGATGCCAGCATTATTTATCTGATTCTCTGACAGTTCCCGTGGGTTGTCAGCCAGGTGCACTGGGTACCAAGAAGGGTTGGCATGACGTCGTCAAAAACGATTGAAAATGATTTATCCGAACTCGGATTGGTCACAGGGTCGTGAGAGTGTGATCGACTATAGAACGTTGAATGAGGCATACCCGAAAAGGACCACTTTCCACTTCCCTTCATGGAACCAAATGCTTGAAAGATGCGGGAAACAATTTATTGTTCCTCGATGGCTTTTCGGCGTTATTTCCAGCATTACCTTAGCTTGAAGGACCTAGAAAAGACAACACTTTCACTTGTCCCCATATAGGAAAATTTTCTATCGTGTGCATGCCTTTTCGGGGCTATGCTATTGCACCCGGCACGTTCCATCTGATTTATGATGGCAATTTCCACGACAATGATCGAATAAAAACGATAGAAGTGTTTATGGTGACTTTTCGGTCTTCGGGGATTCTTTTCATACCTGCCTATCCCACTTGGAACAAAAATGTTGAAACGGTGTGAAGACACCAATTTGGTCCTAAAACTAGGAGAAAAGCCATGTTCATGTAAAGAAGGCATTGTTCTTGGACATAAAATCATCCAAGTAGGGATTGAGGGTCGATCGAGCTAAAGTTGTCGTTATGCCAAGCTCCCTCACCCGACTACTGTGAAAGGTGTCTGAAGTTTTCTGGGCATGCTGGGTTTTTACCGCGGATTCATACAGATTCTCAAAATATCCCGCCCAATGACTCATCTGCTGCAAAGAGACTTATTTTTCTTCTCAAAAGAGTGTATCGAATCTTAATACATTAAAAGAAAATTGACTGGGCTCGATTTTGATTGCTCCCGTCTGGGACTTGCCCTTTCGAACTAATGTGTGATGCAAGTGACTTTGACAATTGGGGCAGGTCCTTAGTGGCAACGATAAGAACATGCATTTCTTACCAATCCAATACGACAGCAAACACCATGACTGAAGCTTCAAGCACCTACACTACGATTTCGAAAAAGAATTGCTTGCCCGTAGTGTATGCTTTTGTGAAATTTCGGTCATATCTTGTTTTGTTAAGAGCATAGTGGTATACCGACCATCTGAATATAAAGTATCTCTTCGTAAGAAAAATGTTAAGCCAAGGATGATGCGGCTGGATCCTTTTGCTCCAAGAATTAGATCTTGTCATTCGAGACCAAAAAAGGAGCAGAGAATTTGGCCGCAGATCATCTTTCCTGGCTTGAGAACCCTCATCAAGATAAACTCGAGAACAAGGAAAAGGAAAAAATAAAAAAAAAAAAACAAAAAAAAAATCACTGAAATATTCCTCTCGAAACTTTGGATCGGTTGCTCTTCGTGTTTGATAGCACCCCTATGGTTTGCATATTTTGAAGACTACCATGCGGGGGAACTTCAGTGGCAAGGGAATGTCATCCCAACTGCAAAAAACAAGTTTTTCAACAGATTGTCAAAAAACGATTCTGGGATGACCCCTTTCTTATTCCCAAAATCTGTGCGGATCAAGTGATCCGGCGGTGTGTGCACGACAAAGAAGCTCTCGACATACTCGAAGCTTGCCATAATGGACCCACCGGGGGACATCACGGTGCAAATCTCACAGCCAAAAAGGTCTTTGATACCAGATTCTTTTGGCCCATTAAATATACAAAAGTTGCCCAACGAGATAAGTTAAAACTTGACTGTGCAACGACATAGCGAAATTTCACAAAGGGCATGAAATGCTCAAAATTCCATCTAAGTTTGTGAAATCTTTGATGTTTGGGGCATAGACTTTATGGGACCGTTCCCATCTTCTAAAGGCAACAAATACATACTCGTGGCGGTCGACTATCTGTCAAAATGGGTTGAAGCAAAAGTGCTCCCCCAACACACTCCGACCGCCCGAGTAGTTTGCAAATTCTTTAATCTCGCTTTGCCAGATTTAGTGACTCCTCGTGCCAATCATCAGTGATCGTGGAACACATTTTGCAAGCACAAGTTTGCAAAGTCATGTTTAATTATCGGCAGTCACTCATCGTCTCTCCACGGTATCAACACAGCAAACGTGGGCAGGTGGAAGTATCAATCGTGGTTTAAAAAAGAATTCTTGAAAGGACAGTGGGCGAAATCGTGCCTTGTCATGATAAACTGGATGACGCTCTCTTGGGCTTTCCGTACAGCGTACAAAAACAACCCAGCGGTTTGCACTCCGTACAAGCTTATATATGGAAAGGCTGTCATCTGCCGATTGAGTTGGAAGCACATAGCCTTACTAGGCCCTTAAAAATGCAACTTGATCTCAAACGCGGGTGATCAACGCAAGTTCAACTCAATGATTAGTGAACTGCAGTGAGTAAGCTATGAAATTTCTTGTTCTACAAGGGGTAAAACTAAGAGGTTCATGACGCAAAGATCAAAACGCGTATTAAACGTCGGTGATCAAGTCTTTTGAATCAAAAAGATTGAAAATTTTCTCTGCAAGTGAAGTCCGTTGGTCACGACCATTTACCATTGTTCAAGTTTTTCCAGTAGGAACCGTTGAGTTATCCATAAACTCCAGGCCAAACTTTTAAAGTAATGGTCATCGTCTCAAGCACTAACTTTAGAGGTGACTATCCATGCATATGGATATCCCGGACCTCCAAAAAATTCCCTAAGGACAACTAAATTCAGGGAATTGGGTCAAGCTTAGTGACCCTAAACAAGCGCTTCGTGGGAAGTGCCACCCATGCTATCTCCTAGTTTATCTAGTTAGTAGTAGTATGCTAGCGTAGTAATGAATAAGTGTTTAGTTGTTGTGAAGAGGCTTGCCTCTACCTTTTCCATGTTTTGTGTTTTGCTGTTGTATTGGGTCCAGAGTGTCCACGGATTTTGAAGGCCTCCCCCCCCCCCTCCCCCTCCCCCCCCACCCCCCCCCAGGGTGCTCGTTGTTTTGTCATTTCGAATCTCAAGTGCTTCACAATCCTCAGCTTATTTAGGAATCGATATCCTAATCTTATTCGATAACGTTTTCTTTAAGCTTAATTCATAAATGGCTTAGGATTTACGTAGAAACCCTTCGTAAAACATTGAGGACAATTTTTCATTCTAGTATGGGGGGGATCTTTCGAATGGTGATTGTGCCTACAGCGTTGTTTCTCACGTAATCCGTTTTTTTTTTTACCACCAAAATTTCAAAAAATGAAAAAAAATCAAATTTTTTTGTCACATTTTTGACTTTCCTGTGTGGTAGAATTAGAGTATATTTTTGACTTCTGATCGAGCGTGTTGAGATCTAGCTTGTTCTTAACTTTTTGACTAAAGCATTCGCGAATACTCGCGTAAAACGAAAAATGATTAGTGTAAGTTATGACGTTGGATTGCATAACAAGGATATTAAGAGCTCATGTGTGTAATTTGTCGCTTTTTTCTCCCCATAAGTTTCTAACCTGTTAATATACGTGCTAACTTTTGGAAATTAAATTAATCATACTTTTTTGTAGTATTAGCATAATACTTAAGAACTTAGTTCAAATTTATAATTGTAATTTTGCTAAAGACGTTTTCTCAGTTTTATCTAAAACAAAAATGGAAAAATGCAAAATATAATAATATAAAACTGTGGGTTGATAAAAGTTTGCTGTATTTGCCGCTCACAACACGATGTGATAGCCTTCTAAAGGAAGCCCATAGTAGAATAATTATACCGAGATGATAAAAGTTTGATGGATATTGCCGGCTCCCATACAGATGGTTGCAGCATTCTAAAAGGTTCGGGGTTACAACACTGCGTAATAGTAATATTAAGTGTGAAAAATAAAAGTCTTCTTTTTGTTAAATTCAAAATTGCTTCTGAACTTTGGCTTATTATATTTTTATAAGCTCTTGCGCTTTAAGTAAAAACCTAGAGTTTTTGAAACTTAAGTCTGTGAGTCCGTTACTAGTCTATGTGGGGTGTCAAAAGCCTGACGTCACGTATCCGCGTAAGGTTGGTATATGCGAGACCAAAGTCGCTACATGGTTGATCTCGCTTCAAAACTATCTATTCTCGGGTGGATCGATGAAACATAGATGTTGCAACGTTTTGATCCATGGTTGAATTTCAATTAGCACATACCCTAAGTATAATTTTTTCGGGAGTGTAAATGTTTACAGTTGCAAATATGAGTAGAGTTCGCATCTTTTAGGGATGGGGTCGTGATTTTATACCGGGGGACTATTTTAATTTTTTCTCCTTTTTTTCCCATTTTTTTTTTCATTTTTTTTTATATTTTTTTTTTCTTTTTGTCCCCTTATATCTAATTATGGTGATTTCATTTTAGGCTGGTTTTGAACAATGTGAAAAGTCTTTTGGGTAGGGAACGATTGAATTTATCCTTTTTGAGGGCATTCTCGGATCGGAAATGCATCTTGTATATGATCCCTTTAAGTTATCTAATAAGGAAAAGTCAAACACGTTTTAGTTAGTTGATTAATGAAAAAATGAAAACTACAAAAAGATGTGTAGGATACTAGGTGTATATATAAAAAATGGTAAAGAGGGATTTTTCAAAATTTTGATTCTTTACTTCCTCGGATGAAAACACTTAGTACTTTTCAAGGTTATTAGTTGAGGGTTTGTTGAGATTCTTAGTTTTCTAATATGCTTACTTCATAGCATTGCACGTGAGGACACGGCAATACATTAGTATGGGGGATTTTGGTATGTGTTTAATTCACACACTTTTCCTTTAAAAACAGTTAAAAATAACACAACAAACGGACTTAAAATGCCAAAAAATATGCTTGTTTGCTAAATTGTGTTGTGCTAGGAACGGATATCTAAGAAAGGCATGAAAAAACGAAGCCAAAACGACAAAACCGGACAGTAATGAAAAGCGTGGAAAGACAAAGTCAAGACAAAGCCCAAGTGGTCAAAAGTCAACCAGAGTCAACCCCGACAAATCCAAAGTCAAAAAAAAGTGAAGAAAAATAAGTTTAGGGACCAATTCTGCCAATCCCTAACATTATTTGTATAAGAAAAAGAGATGAATGATGCTAGGCTATAAAAATGCCAACTGCCCAAAGTATTAACTACGAGGGCCAAGTCTGCCAACCCTTAAAAGTCATACATCAAAAGGACCATGGATGCAAAGACCCATATAACGATTAGAGGGTGTTTCTGCCTAAACCCCAAACTTTCCCCCCCACTTGGACTAAACTTGAAACAAACACATACACCATGAGGGACTAATTGTGTCAAAAGCCCAAACCTCACCCCTGGTTTTTGAAGTACTGTAATTTTCCCAAAGCTTTTCCCGCCGAAACTTAAACCTACAACCTGCTCTATCATCCCGTTGGACCAATCCCACAACACTCAAACCACTTCACCCTATAAGCCCCACACCCCCCACATGGTCTTTTGTACATGCTGGGCAATCTCCATAATTCTCATTGGTCTCAAGAAATCATACGTGTGCGATCTTTTGAGTGGGCAACAAGGATAATCCAAGGGCTTAGGACTTGCCCTTGTGTTTTTCTACACTCTCACAAAACAAGCACACATGAATGTTTGTGTGTCTACAAAGACAGCACATACAGAATGTGAAGACAAAAAGGAACCCTAGCTGAGCTTCTTCTATATAAGTCTTTGTAAGCCATTTTTGTGGCAAGTAGTTAGTTTTTAATGAGTGTAATTTTTTCAGAGTTTCATTTTTTAGTTTTCTAAGTTTTAAACTGGCTTTTATGTACTTGTAATTCTTTAATGAAAATGGAGGTTTAAATTTCAAATTGTGTTTCCAAGTTCTTGTTTTCTTTTAAGCTCTTATATAAGCAATTTATAATCTGTTTTAAAACTTTTATACAAAAGTTTAAGAAAAATCCAAAAGAAAAGAAAAAGCTACTATTTGATTAAGTTGTGGATGAATGAGCAATAATGGATGGCTCATTGGTTGCTTAGTTTAGCTTATTTATAAGCTAATGGGTAGGGATTAGAGATTTTTGATTGACTTCACTCGTGTTTTGTGCAAGGTGATTCAGGTTATGCCTTTTTATTTTTTCAGCTTATGTTCACTGTTTGTTTGTAGTTATTAAAAAGACTTATTCTTCTTGCTTTTTACTTCTTAGTTCTTAATATTGCATGTTTAGTGGTTATCTTTAAAACTTAGAGCTTAATTCAGTTTTTGTAAGTTCTAAAATCCGTTTTTAAAATCTAAAGGTGTGTTTGGGTTAAGCCCAAAATGGGTCAAAAAGGGCAAGGACATGGGTTGGTGTCATATGGTTAACTTTGGCTTAAAGTATTAAGCCCTTTTGAGTCTGTTTTTCCAAAATTGTTTAGTCCAAAAACTGTTTTTCAAGTTTTTATAAATGTTCTTTCAATCTGTTGATTTTTGGAAAGGTACAAGAGCTTATTTGGATAAGCTCTTGTATATTTGAGTTTTAGTGTCAAAGTGTGTGATTTGTAAGTATCTAAACAAGTTTACAAAAATGTTTTGAGTCAATTGCTAGCTTAAGTCCAAACTGCCAAAAATATTTGGTGTCAATTTTTGTTAAAGAGAAAACCCTTTTTCAAAGACTAAAATCAGCAGTTTTAATTAGTTTTTAGAAAATGAAATCTTGAATATAAGCTCTTCATAAGCCATGCTCAATCTGTTTTAACTTTGTTTTTGATTTTAAGCTTATTTGACAGCTTATTTTTAAGCTGTCATATAAGCCCCCCTTTTTTTAGTCCATTTCCCCTGGTGCTAGACCACCAATTTCAAGCCTCTTGTTCTAGCTTATTAGGGGGCCTCAGCCCAAGTTTTTGGCTTATCTAGAAAGCCAATAAGCCCTTTTATAAGCCCCCTTATTTTCAGACCTTAGGAAGCCCTTTTGATTGCTTATTTTTAAGTTCAAAGTAGGTCCTTGACTGTTTTTGTTTTGCATAGTGTAGGATTTAGCTTATTCCTGTTCTGGCTTATTTTGTGCTTTTTAACTAATGTATTTGAGTTCTTTCTTGCTTATTAGTTCCCTTTGTTGCTTATGTTAGCTTATTGTGCCCTTTCAATTGCTTATTGTGTGCAAGAAAAAGCAAATTCACCCTAGCAGTACTAACTCCAAAGTTAGTACTGCTGAGTGCTTAAGCCAACTTCTGGCTTATTGGGCTTCCTTCATTTGCTTACTTTGTTCCTAAAAGTTCTTATTGTTGGTGTGATAAGCTGAGTATGCCCATTTTCCAACTTTGCTTGCTTATTTTGTGTTAATAGTCAAAAAGATTTAGCCATTTAAGCCTTTAAGCTTATTTAAGCTTTCTGTCTAGTTTAAGCCTTTTTTTAGCTTATTTAGTTGTAGATTTTAACTCATTAGTGCTTATTTAGGATTAGGATAGACAATCCCTTTTAGCTTATTTATTCAAATTTTAGCTTATTAGTCCAAAAAGTCCAAGAGAAAGCCCTTTTGCCTTAAAAGCTTATTTAAGCAAACTGTCCAAAGAAAAAGCCCTTTTTCAGCTTATTCATAAGCATTTTCAAAAAGTCGTAGTTATGAAAATTGTTAAGCTCAAGGAGCTTAACATCAATTCGCGTGGCGCGTTAATTGTGATACACTCGGCATTACTCACTCAAGGTGAGTTCATAGCCCCACGTTTTACATGATTTTTATGAATAGATTTATTGGGTTTAAAAACATCGTTCGGGTGATTAGCTATCACCAGTGAAACGAACGTATACCATGTCGAACATAGGATGTTGCGGGTTAGAACATCACCACGGGCAAACGGCCATTAATTTGGCATCCATACATGTCAAGCATCAGTGTCATGAGCTTAGAGCAACGTAATTACATTTATATGATATCTGCATCTGTTGCATTATCATACACTTGGGAGATCTTGTGGTCCTACAATATATGATTTATCAAACCTATGAATTCACCAACATTATTGTTGACGTTTTAAAGCAATGTTTTTCAGGGGATCAATAAGCACAAGGTGCGATGGATACATTGGTGGTTTTGATTTGGATGTCATGCATTAAAGATTTTGTCGCATTTCATTTTGTTATCTGTTATGGGTTAAAAATCTTTGTATTTTGATCAAGTGAACAAGTTAAGCTTCGGGCTTATGTAACAATTACTTTGTTAAATCCAATGTATCATTTTCAAACGACTTTTTGGTCGTTCTATATATCTCTTGTGTTGTTGATCTAAGAAGTAACACGCCCCGGACCCATATTCCGCTGCGACCCAATTTGGGGGTGTTACAGCAGCAGCAGCAATAGAACTCTCCCCAACCTTTCACCCAGATCTGGGAGCAGTAAGTAGTAGCCTCTTTTAAGGCGATGTGTCAGCCTCGGGAATATCAGGTTTGCGGCTAGTGGATGGTGCAGGTAGTGGTATAGGTAACAATGGTGGGGTCCCTGATGGGAGTAGTGGATGATAGGTGGATGGTGCTGCAACTCTCATCTGAGTCATGGCTGCTCTAGTACGTGGGGGTCAGATAAGTAAGGGTAAAAAGGATGGTGGTGGTGGAGGTGCAGAAGCAACCTCAGTAATGTATGCCTCTATAGGTGCCTCATCCTCAGCTGGCACTAAGTCCTCAGGGAGCTCAGGCTCAGGAATGTACACTGGTACATGATCCTCCAGCTCTATGGGATCAGGTACATACTCTGGAGAACGTGGTGCCTGCTTCAGTAATTTTCTGGCAGCCTCCTCGTAAGGATCCTTAGATGGGATACTCCATGATCGTGCCTCAGAGTGAACAAAAGTATAGGTAACTGCGGAATCAGCTGACATGACTGTTGTGACCAGCAGAAATAACTTATATGAGTATATTATATAAGGCTCTTATTGCAATATACGTAATATATTATAAACACGTATATCAATTATGAATGCATTTAGTATAACTAACTAATGCAACAACTAGTGTGTCCCGTAAAAACCCCTTTTTATGAATGCAATGTTTGAAAACGGTTATAGTCCAGCAAAACATTTGACCTGGTTCTCTATAACCTTGGCTCTTGATACCAATCTGTAACACCCCCAAAATGGGTCGCAGCGGAATAAGGATATCCGGGGCGTGTTACTTCTCAGATCAATAGCACAAGATATATAAGAACGACAAAAAGTCGTTTAAAATGATACATTAGATTTGATAAAAGACTTGTTACACAAAGCATGCAGCTTTACTTGTTCAGTGTTTGATATTACAAAGATTGACAATACATTTCCCAAAACATATTACATCCAAATCTTTAGCGTGATAACCAAAAGTGTCACCAATGTATCCCTGGCACCTCGTGCCTATTGACCACCTGAAAACATTGCTTTAAAACGTCAACAAAAATGTTGGTGAATTCATAGGTTAGTAAATTATAATATGCAGGACCGCAAGACTTTCCCCGTGATAATGCAACAGATGCAGACATCACAAAACCCGATTACATTTTCCTAAGCTCATGACACTGAAGCTCGACAATTATATTCGCAATAATAAATATTGCTATTCTGCCCGATCAGATGTTCAACCCTAAACATCCCAAATCCGACATGCTATAACGTTCGTTCCCGGTGATAGCTAATCACCCGAACGGGGAGGTCAATCCCAAATAGATCTATTCATAACATTCGCGCTCACATAATGTAATTCACAACTACATCTATGCAATTGACAGTTCATGATAATGGGCTCAACTTGGGTTATCGCTACTTAGGCAAACACGTAATCAATATAAAATATACACTTGCGTCCAATTTATAAAACAAAGCATGTTTCCACCCCAAAGTTATAAATCATTGAAATCGTAAAAATGTGGGGCTATGAACTCACCTTGAGTTACTGATAATCCAAATATCACAGATAATGCGTCACGCAAATCGTTAGATGCAACCTATTTAAATTAAGGTCGTATAAGTGCTAAGCATGGTAATTAACATCTACCATATACAATTCTACATAGCTAGATCACCATCTAATTGTTTTGGTAAAATTGTGTTTAATAAGTTAAAACGTTTATAATTACTGTTTTAGTAAAACTGGCGTAACTTTCGCGTTTCAAGTCCGTTTGAGGTGTTTCTTGCGCTCACGTTTTCGTATTAAGTCGAGTTATCAAAATTTGACATTTTCAAATTTTGGACCTACTGGTGAACAGTAACTTTTACTGTTCACACCAGATCATAAGTTCACTTATATCGTTTTTGTTGTCGTAAAACTCGTATACGTCGTATTTTCTTCGTTATAGCTCCGTTTTTAGCGATTCCTTCGAGCACGTTCTCGTAATTGAAAGTTCTATTGATTTATGAGGTTTACAAAAATAAAAGTTTCTGTCATGAATAGTAACTTTTATAAAAATAGTTTTATAAAAGTATTTATTGTCGTAAACTCGCTTAATTTGTAACTTCTTCGTTATTGATTGAAAAATTACGTTTCTTATCATTTTGGAATCCTAAAAATATGTGTGATTTAATAAAAATGTCAAACCTTCTGTTTGTATAAGTTTTATAACTTGTTTTTACCGTAACTTTTTCGTTATATATCCGTTTTTCAAGTTTCTTAGCTTTTTGGAATCGTCATGAGACGTATTATTTTATAAAATTATAAAATGGACAGGTTGTATGTCGAATTAAAACAGAATGTTAGGATGTCTTTCTTGATTCCATATGTAAACTTTGTTTCTATAACTTTCAACTTTGTATCTTACCATAAGTCTTTTATACTATATATATATTATATGTCTTACATATAATCAAGTCTATTAGTCCATCTCTTATCCAAAATTCCATGATAACATGTCCATAAGAACTCTTTTAAACAATAACTTTCTTATGTAACCTTTAATCACTAGTTTTATACATAACCATTTTTACACAATAACCATGAGTGTACAAGTGTTATACTTCCAATATATCCTTATTTTAGTGTTCATATAACATGACTAAAAGTCCATAAACAAGATTAACATGTCATTTGCATTACTTTTACTTGTAATATTACTTTTACTTGTAATATATTTAGTAAACTTTATAAACCCTAATTTGTACATAATCATTTTTACACTTAACCAACATGTTACAACACTTATAAACCCATTATATCATGATATTACCAACCTAATATCATATGAAAAAGTGTACAAAAGCATAATCACAAGTAAAAATCCCTTTTCATGTTCAAAAGTCATAAATGGTGATTTTTCTATATAGAACATCATATGCATATAAAATCATGAAAATGAAAAGATAAAGGTTTTAGGTAACCGTAGTGATAAATGATGATGATGAGAAATATGTGCTAAACCCTTGTTTAGACTTTAAACCCAAGCTAGCAAGCTGTGAAAACCCTAATTCAATATGAAACCTTAATCTTGATTTCTTGCTTCAACACTTGTAAATGATTAACCAAGTCTTGCAAACACCTTAGTATATCTTAGGAATGATGTGTGTATGCTTGTAAATATTGAGAATGAAAATTTTATGGTTTGATTATGGTTGTGGTTTGATGTCGTGGCCTAAAGAGAGCCAAAGGGAGAAGTTTGTTTGATTTTTAGTTAAGTTGGGTCTTCTCCGACTGACAAGTGCGTTTCAAATTGATTTGGTACCTGGTGGCTGCACCTATAGCCGGGCACCTTATCGAATTGGCGCCGTTTCGAAATGAAAAGAATTATTGAGCAACTGAAGGAGTTTATCTGACAAAGGGCTTATAAGGGACCTAGTTTCCTCACCCTGGGAGCTTCGGTCTGTTTGCCAGAGAATGACGGATTATTTCGATGTGCATTGATTACCGGGAACTGAAATAACTAATGGTGAGAAGCGTTATCCGCTCCCAAGAATTGATGATCATTTTTGATCAGCTTCAAGGGTCGAGTGTTCTACTACGAAGAATCACGACCTGAGGACAGGTTTATCACCAATTGAGGGTTCGAGAAGAAGACATTCCGAAGACTGCCTTCAGAACTCGTTATGGCCATTACGAATTTCAAGTTATGCCGTTTGGTTTGACAAACGCACCTGCCGTATTCATGGACCTTATGAATCAGGTATGCAAACATAAATGCTGCTATAAATTCGTAATTGTCTTTTATGTGATTTTTTGATCTATTCCAAGAGCAAGAAAGAGCACGAAGAGCATCTGAAGATAATATTGGAGTTGTTGAAGAAAAGTGGAGGTTGTATGCCAAGTTTTCCAAATGTGAATTTTGGATTTAGGTGCTAGTTCCTAGGTCCACGTGATCCGATAGCTGAAGGAATCATGTAGTATCAGCCAAGATTGAAATCCATTAAGGATTGGACATCTTCTAATGTCCCCAACGGAGATTCCGTCAATTTTCTAGGTCTTGCCGGGTATTACCGAAGAGTCATTGAAGGGTTTTCATAAATCGCAAACAACCAAACTATGACCAAGCTCACCAGATAGAAGGTTAAGTTGAATGGAGGCGATAAACAAGAAGCAGCTTTTCAATGTTGAAGAAAAGTTATGCAGTGCCATCAATCCTTTGCATTACCTGATGAAGCGAGATTTTCATTCGCTTACTGCGACGTTCAAAAGAAGGGTTGTGCTTTGGGCGCTGTGTTGTTGCAGGAGAGAAAGTTGATTTTTTGCATCAGTCAGTTGAAGATTCATGAGAAGGAAACTATTACAACTCATGATTTAGGGACTTGGTGCAGTAGTGTTCGCTCTCAAGATCTGCGAGACTTATTTATATGGAAGCTAAGTGTCAGTGATCAACGATCACAAGAGTTTTTGCAACATATTTTAGATCAAAAGAGTTAAAAACATGAGGCAACGCGATGGGTAGAGTTGCTAAGTGATTACGATTGTGATATTCGTTATCACCGGGGAAGAATGTCGTTGCTGATGCTTTGAGCAGAAAGAACGAGAACTCCAGTAAGAGTCCGGAGCTTTGTCATGCTATTAGCTTGGTCTCCCTTAAACAGACTTAAATGCTCAGACTAAAGCGCGAAAACCAGAGAACATTAAGAGTGGAAAGACGTAAGGGGGAATGTTGATTGAAAAGCTAAATTTCCAGAAAGCGATTAGAGAACAAAAGTGGAAACTACGTGCGGTGGACCTGTTGCCTAAAATGGCAGAGTTGGGTTACCTTGTTTATGGGATTTGCGGACGCACTGTGATCATGCACGCGGAGTCCCACAAATCAAAATACTCTATTCATCGGGTTTCCGACAAAAATGTACCATGTCATGAAAGATAACTATATTGGTGTCCCAACATGAAAGCCGACATAGCCATTTGTTACAAGTGTTGACCTATGCTAAGTTAAGTCTGAAACATCAACGGCATCAGGATTGTTGGGTACAACCTAAGATCCCTGGACTGGTAGTAGGGACAAATCACCATGGATTCTTGTTACTATGCTTCCTAAGTCGTCGCAAGGCTACGACACCATTTTGGGTGATTGTGGACCGATCACTAAGTTGCAATCTTCACACCGTGAGATGGAGACGACATTTGGGATAAATTACACGTTTGTACCTAAAGGAAATGGTGGTCAGAGACATGGAATACCCGTCTCAAAATCATGTGTGATCACGCGACCCGAGTTTCGCATCAATTTCTGGAGGTCATTCAGCAATGCTTTGGGTACTAATTTGGGATATTGACGTACTGCTACATCACAAACAATAATGGGCAAAGCGAGAGGACCAGTCAAACTCTGGGAATGCTGCTGTGGATTGTGCAAATCGGACTTTGGAAAAGGGTTGGTTAACCATTTGCCCATTGGTCGAGTTATCCTATAACAATAGCTATACGCTGCATCAAATGCCGCACATTCGATGCTTTATGTCTGAATAGTGTCGTTCACCTGTCTGTTTGGGACTGATGTTGGAGGCAAGCGTCAAAATATCAGTCCAGAACTATTCAGAGACACTGATGAAATCTCCAGATCAAGCAGAGAATGCAAAACCTGGCTCTCGTGATCGACAGAAGAAGTTACACTGACTGAAGCGTAAACAATGGAATCCAAGTCGGGATAAGTTATGCTTAAGGTCTCGCTTGGATAGGGGTCGTACGTTTTGGAAAACGGGGGACGGGAAGTTGCAACCCTAGGTATGTGGGACCTTTTTATTGGTGTTTGAAAGAGTGGTGAGTGGCTAATAAACTTGAACTTCCAAGAATTAAGCAGAGTTCTTAATACATTTCATGTATCTAATTTGAAAAAAGTGTCATGCCGGTAAGAAAACATTAGCGTCCGTTGGATGGGATTAATTTGGTACGACAAACTCCATTTTGTGGAGGAAACCGGATGAATAGTGGGCCATGAGTTAAACGGTTGAGCGGACAGCGGATCCCATTAGTCAAGTTCGATGGAACTCCAGAGAGGTCCTTGAGTTCCCGTTGGGAGAGTGAAAGCATCAGTTTCATAAAGAAATACCCACATCTCTTCATCAAGACCGCACCGTCGTCAAGTTGCGCATGTAAAGCTTGAGGACAAGGCTCCGTTTAACGGGGGGACGTCTATAACGCCTTTGTTTTCAAGGATTGACGGGAAGTCACAAATCCGCAATGTACTTTATGTAATGTACGTGTTCACTTTAAATCTTAAAGCGATAGGTTAAAACGCGTTTGCCAAATTAGCGCTTCAATGTAAACGGGCATCAACAAATTAATGTTTTACATCAAGCATAGGGGGTATATATAATTATTTTTGAGGTTAATTATTAAACTTTGTTCATTTTAATTTTACGGATACGTAAAGTGTATACGTTTCGCGATAACTGAGTTTAGGACTACGGCACCACAACACCTTTTTCTACGTTCAAAAAATACCCACTTTTATACAATACATAAAAATTACAAAATATCTCCATTCTACATCTTATGTATGCCGTAAAAATCTTGAAACGTGTACAAGGTATTATACCAAAACTTATTCACTGTTGGTCATATATGCCACTTAATCTTTAATGCCACACCATACCTAGCTTACTTTGACTAAGGGCCCATACCATGACCATCCTCAAGACCAAGTACCATCCAAATCAACCCCATTTATTCTCTTTTGCACTATATTCCCCCTTATCTCATTAATACAAAATTTCATTCCTCATTATCTTCTATACATACACTATATACACCCCCCACACCACACAATTCCCTCTCATCTATGTACTTCACAACATCCCCCATACACCACCCCCACACCATAATCTCCCAACCATCCCCACCAAAAACCACCAAACACCTACAAACATTATAAACCACACCAAATTAAACCCAATTAACAATAAACCTTCCATACCCATACCACTTTTAAAATACATTAAATCACTTATACAACCTATCACTCAATTTATATTATTCACAACCACTGTAACTATCCCAATACACCACCAAACCAACCATAAAACTTACCCAAATCCACATAAATTACCAACCCCAAACAAAAAAAATCCAATTTCAACTACTCATAATAAACAACACCCAAAATTACCAACCATACCTATCTAAAACAAATAATACCACTTCCATACCCCAAAAAAATAAACCACATCATAATAATCCAACATAACACATTTAACCCACATATAATAAACACAAAATTAACATACAACCATCAACAACCCCCCCACTACCCAACATTAACAACCTAAACTAACATTAAAACCATATATAACCATTCAATTATAACCAATTTAAACAATTCCCACTTCGTACAAACATTCCACATTTCCCCTACCAAACATAACTTCAATACAAAAATAAAAATCACACATCTACATTTTTACCCCCCACCCCACACCTATTACCACTACTCCCTCCCATCACCCCCCATTCAACCCCCCCACCCTCCCCCCAAACATACCCACTCAACTCAAAAAAACCACACCCAAAAATAAAAACACCTTCACAACCAAACCCTCTCAACTCCCCTTTCCTCCCAATAACACTTAATAACTCCCATAGAGTCCTATATGCCTGCTTTACAATCAACGACCTTGACTATCCTCACACGCTCTTCTTCCCGGTGCCAGACCCCCCCCCCAGACAGACGCTCTCTCTCTCTCTCTCTTCTCCCCTCAAAATAAACATCGCCCCCAACAATGACTCTCCCGCCTATCTTCTAGATATAAGAAAAAAACCCGCCCGACCTACCACCCACAAATAACTGTTCAACACTCTCCCATCTTCTCATATAGACCAGAATCCAAACACCCCTAACCGTCTAGACATCACCCTCTCTCGTCTTATTAAACTTCCCAAAACACCATAACCAATACCACACCCCACCCCCTCCACTCTCCTCTCACCCCCCATCGTACATAACAGCGTGTGTGTCTCTAAACCCAATATATGATACCACACCCACCACCCACATGTATCCCTCTCTCCCCCCCATCCCCTCAGCCTCTTATCTCTCACAAAGTCATACTACACCTCTCTCATGTCAAGTAGGATATCTCTTCACCTCTCATCACATTCCAGTGTCTATACAGCTAGAAACCTCACAGCCAATGAGATACTAGCCCACACCCACCTTACAGTAGAAGATTGACCACTACCAAAGAGAACTGTATCTCACTCACTTGTGTGTACCCCCCTCCCTCCCCTACCTTGCCCCATACCCCCCATCAATATCGCACACACTCTACCTAATTACCTGTGCCCCGCATAGAGATAGATACTTCTTCCCCCCTCTCTCCACTGTTCTATGAGACTCTCTAGCCCACATAGAGAACATACAAAGAGAGACTCTCACCCCCCCCTTTCATAGAATACCTTCAGAGAAGACCATACACTCACACACCCCCCCCTCCTCTCCACCACATAATCCCAAAGTAATTATCAATGCTCACACATAGATCTCGCGAGCAAGTGTGTTAAATCCCCTATCAAAACCAAGTTCAGAGAGAGTAGACATCAATTCCCTCCTCTGCTTCTTGTGTTCCTACTCGTCACCTACCTAGATATGTGTGTATGAAGACCTCAAAAGACTCGTAAGAAGACCCTCATACACACATATCGCCTACCTTATCCTTTCAGCAAATCAAATGTCAGCCCACCTGCTCCTCACTTCTCAGCGCTCCCCCCAAACTTTCTAACACAAAGCACCTAGATTTAGCCAAACACTACATATCTTTTCACAGACTCTCACTTGACAATATCGTATATGTGATTCGCCACTCAGAGATAGAAACGTGTACCTGTGCATAACTATCTACAATTTCAAAACCTTCCACCCTTATATAACATCTCTCTCACTAATAAATCCATTAGAGAATATGAGACCTCTCCCCACCCATAGAGATAATCGCGTTTTATCCCCAAGACTGTAATAAGCTCACTTTAACATATTAGAGGACTAGAAACCCGCTAGAGCAAGCAACCATGTATTCGCACCTATCCACTGCACACACCTCTCATAGTCAAAATCGCGCCCGTATCCCTCTGCTCGTTGTCTGAATGAATAAAAAGAAAGAGTATGTTTAGAAACCCGCCCACTCCCCCCCCCCATTAGTGTGTTTTCACGCGAGTGAGAGAGACCTCGCGTCACACCTAGTCGTAACAAGAATACATTCGCTATTATCGACTCTACTGTGTAGTTGTGCGGAGTCAGAACTCTCACCACGTGGGGTACACGGTCATATGAATTACGCGCTCCCTCGATTCCACGCAATTGACTAGAGACCTCGCTACTCTGCATCGCAGTGTCAGAGCTATTTAGAAGCAAACGTAAATCATTATCGTGTGTTGTCTGATGAGAGAGATAATTATCATACACTGTGGGGGTGATCTGTGGTGCGTCCTACCAAAGATGAGTGATTTATCAGAGTGTGTTAGAGAAATCGCGCTACCAATACATTATGCTCGCGCTCGTTGTGAGTGTTAAGCAATAGAGTCGCGCGCAGGGATCTGTTCTCGCAAGAGGTGCGGGATACATGGTGTTTGATGTGGATGCGCATGCATTAAGATTTGTCGATGTGTCATTTTGATTTTCGCTCGTTATGGTCTGACATATATCTTTGTGTGTGTTTGTGTCATACAACATGCCCGCGGCTCTCAGGGTAAGTCTTGGGCTTCTTGTGTGTGTGTGAGTTGTGTTAATCCAATGGTAGTTAGTTTCGCAGAACGACTGTTTGGTCGCGTTTGTTCTGAGTAGAGATCGGTGTGTGTAGAGAGATCCCCTCGCGCCTGCCCTTGTGAAGGTAGATACTTTACGTCGCCGGCGGCTCCTGTATCCAGTCCTGCGACCGCCAAATGGGTGTATACTCTCTCAAAATAGGACTTGTTAGGGGGAGTAGTGGTGTGTTTGTTTAATAAGGTATAATTACTGAGATACCCCAAAAAGCCTAAAATGTTATAAAATAAACTAACTACACTGTTTAGTTAAACCCTTTTGTAATCCCTTTGCTTTACTCTATATAAGAGTAAGATACCCTAGAAAAAAACTGTTGAGCCATTTCCTGTCTTTTTCACACAAAAGTCTATTTCGTTTACACTTTTACAACTTAGCCTACCTGTAGATTAAGTCCTACTTAATCAAAGTTGCTAGTTTGCTTTGTGTAAAGTTTTGTATTTCCTATGTCAAAGTGAAATTTTCTATCTTCGGTTAGGTCGGGAAATTGCACAATGCAATGGGAAAATATGTAGCTCGTGTATTTTGCTACTTTGTGATTATGTATATGTTCCGAAGATGAGTATTAAAGAATAAAATTTCCGATGAATCTTTGATTGTTCGAATCGACAAGTGCGTTCACGCACATAAATAAAGTTCACAAGAGTTTAGTTAAATAAAATGGAAAAATAGAAAATGCATCAAAAAAGGAAGGATCGATTATTTGTTGATGTGTGGATAAAAATCAACGATGTATAGTTTTGTATAAAGTGGCCGATATCACCACTTTTGTAAAAATAAGGTTTGGGATGATTTGGGAAAGTTGCCCGTTATGGGAACGAAACTTAGGTTGTTCTTTGTCATTTTCTATGTCGAGGCGTTTTTATATATTTTCGAGTCTTTATCTGAACGGTCGGGAAACGTTCTAGCAATTACCTTATTTGTCAAGATTAATCTTTTTGTTTTGTGAATTTTTATTTAACAACAAAATTACTTCACTTTCCTGGCAAATACCCTTTGGTTATTTCGATCGTGGTTTGAGATTAAGTCTGAATGGTCTATTCCATCGTGAACGGGCCATGTATGTGTGATTCAACACTTGTGTGGTTTATTATTTTGGTGAATGTTAGAAGATCTACTCTATATCATTCTTCATCCGACCCTTGCTGGTTAAAATCGAATGAGGATGTGATCGAATTGTAAATGTCTATTCCTTCGTTTAACGGCGTGTGTATGTATGATTCAGCTGCCTTGTATGTGGTGTTGTAATATAGGTGAAAGATTGTGTTGGAATGATCAAAAACTTAAAGCCTAATTACCCAATTTACCTTTTTGACTTGTTTCTCCTTAGCTCTAGTGGTAGAGATGTGTATCCTTGCCAAGCATATGATATGAAACTAATCACGATCCGAGCAAATAAGCGTACTAATTAAATGTTACACCCTAGATTAGTTGAGTGATGTGAGTATTTTCATTCCTTATTTCTCGAGGTGCCTGGGTCCTCTGTATAGGAGAATTAAAACAAAAAGAAATGTTAACGGAAAAAATCCTTAAACTTCGGTTGGGGATACATTTAATTTTCTAGGAGTCTACTTGGGACAAGTAGGATTCAAGTGGGGGATAATTGATAACAATCAAAACGTTACATTTTTTTCCATCATTTATCCTGAATAATTATCCATCTGATATATACATTATTGCAAGAATCGTTACTTAATTGCTTAAAGTTGTAAATTGCAGTAATTACGGAGTAATTTGTGAAGACATGTTAAAAGGCACACTTTTTGGAGCTTAAACGATAATATTTGAAGATTGCTTATTTCTGCCCAATACGTCGTATCCAGAAAAGAAGATACGACGCATCAGCGCCTGGACTTCACAAGAAAACGCGCATTCTCAATTCCCAATACGACATATCCAAGTTCCTTCATACGCCGTATTCAGCTGGATAGACATTCAGAGATTTGGTGAATAAATATAATTTGGGAAGATATATCTAATTGATTATAAACTTAGCGCGCACTCCAAGGAAAACACCCCTATACGCCGTATTGACCTCACTCAATACGGCGTATCCAGTCTTTTTCAAACACTATAAATAAAAGATTCAAAAACGAGTTTTTAGTGTGCAAAATCATATTCTCTATACCATACACATAAAAAACGATTTTCTAAAGAGAAGAAGAGCAGCCAAAGATCAAGCATCGATCACGATTCCATAGAAGACACCGTGTAATTCCTATACTCTTGTAATCATTTAATTTTTGGTATCGTTCGGTAAAACGTTTAGTTTACCTTGGTTATTTGATCACGCTTGTATAATTACAATGGTTATGGGCTAATACTCTCGGGTATTAGCCGTCTTAATAAAGATTAATGTTTGGTTTGTTTTAAATCTGATTTCTTAATTTATCGTTGAAAATTTAATTATGTTTATCACATGATATTTGTCTACGTGTTTGAATATGCGACCTATCATTCAACTGGGTCTAGTTATGCCTAACAAGTGAACTAGATATTGGGATAGCTCTCCATATCGTGTTTTATATTACTGGACCAATAGGATCACAAATAATGTTTTATCTTTGTCTTTAAATTACGAGCTTAGTTGGACCGGCAAGTGACCCGTAATGTTTCAACAAGTATGTTCTTAATTAATTGATAAAGACTTGAACAGTAAACTACCAGTATATAAAATTACCTGTCAATCAGGTTAATAAGTGGGTAAAGTTCCGATGGGCTAGGGTTTAACAAGATCACCATTGCTTTAATCCTTAGATAGATTATAATTAAACTAAAAGGATGCTTTATGCGGATATGTTAATTATGACAGGATTCAACGTATCTAGGTCCTAGGATGATGTCCCGCCTAAGTCTTACGAATGATATGCCGCTTCGAGATAAGTAATCATTGCACTAAAGAAACAAACCAGTATTTAATCAGATTTGATATGGCTAATATAGTTTTCTATCATTTGGCTTGCATCGCTCTTTTATCTTTTGATTGTCTTCTTGTATGTTTATTATGTTTTGAATTGATTATTGTCACCATAAAACATGTGTTAGTCTCTCAGGCTGAAAACCCCCATTATCATTAGAACTAGGTTTAGCATAGGTTTAACAAGTAATTAGAATTAACTAATTAAATAAATTAAAATACTGATACAATATAAGGTTAACGACCTCGCTCTTAGTGTTTGACACCCTACTTACTACAAAACTCCACCCGATCTGGTACATTGCCCATTAAAGTGTTATTTTAGGATAAGTCGGCTAAGTATAAATTTAAAACTTGGTAATCAATAAATTGACCCTACACGACAGAACAACAGTAAGCATGCCAAACGAATTTAGGAGTTACTTGTTTATGTTCGAGATACATGCCCTACTGCGAATAAACCTAGTGAAAAATTAGTTGTTGTCACACCAATGAACAAAGTCAAGAAAGTTAGGTTTTTAGAACCTCTCACATCCTCGAGCAACATTAATAAATAGGTAGAGTCATCCAAAACACCATATTCTAACACACTTGTGTTGCCTTTTACAGGATTGAAGAGTTCTACTAGTGCTAGAAGATCACAACCTACAGGCACTAAAAAGAATGATAGGATCTCGCAAACACCAAGTAGCAACATAAAGAATAAAGTAGAAGTCCAACATAGGAGAGTTAATATAAATTCTAATAAAAAGAATCGTGTTAAAGACCCTATTTGTGATGCAAATGTTAAGCATACCATGTTAAATACGAATTTTGAGTTAAATTGTGTTAAATGTAACTAATGTATGTTTGATGCAAATCATGATGTGTGTTTCCTTGATTTTGTGAATGATGTAAATGTGCGCTCTAAATCTAAGTCTGATAAGAAAATCTAACATCATAATATTTAGAAATCTATGGGTAAAGTGTTCACTGAAATAGGATATAAGTGGAAACCAACAGGCAGACTTTTCACTATAGTTGGTAACTCGTGCCCTTTAACTAGGATCACTCCTACGAAAGTAGTGCAACTTAAGGAAACCACTTCTAATTCAGTTGAAACACCAAAACCAGAGATTAAAGTCTATAGCATGAGACCCAAACAAATAAAAAATGTAGGTTCGAGTAAAAAAGCTAAGATTGTAGAATCCAAGATTGCTAACAACTTAAAACCTAATCATTCTTGGAGATCTAATGCTATAGATGTTCCATCTTCTTCTTCTCTTGTCAATGACAGGTTGTCCAGAATGTTCTCTGGTATCTGGACTCTGAATGTTCAAAACATATGACAGGCAACTGCTCTCAGCTCATTAACTTTGTCAGTAAATTTTTGGGAACTGTTTGATTCAGAAACGATCAAATTGCAAAGATTATGGGTTATGGTGACTATCATCTGGGCAATGTAATTATCTCAAGGGTATATTATGTTGAAGGACTTGGACATAACTTGTTTTCTGTTGGACAATTTTACGACACGGATCTTGAAGTTGCTTTTTGGAAAAACACTTGCTTTATTTGGAATTTAGAAGGTATTGACCTACTTTCAGGATCCAGAGACACAAACTTGTACACAATTTCTCTTGATGACATGCTAAAGACTTCTCTGATCTGTCTACTATCAAAAGCTTCATAGACCAAGAGCTGGCTATGGCACCGTCGATTATCTCATCTCAACTTCGGTACTCTTAACAAGCTAGCCAAAGACGGTCTTGCACGAGGCATTCCAAAGCTTAAATTCATGAAAGATCATTTGTGCATTAGGCAAAAGCAAGAAATCCTCTCAACAACCCAAAGCCGAAGACACTAACCAAGAGAAACTCTATCTTCTACATATGGATCTTTGTGGCCCGATGTGTATGGAGAGCATTAATAGGAAAAAGTATATCTTGGTGATTGTTGATGATTACTCACGATTTACTTGGGTCAAATTTCTGAGATCAAAGGATGAAGCTCCTGACGCTATCATCAAATGCATTAAAAATATTCAAGTTCGTTTGAATGCCACATTCCATAATGTTAGAACAGATAATGGAACTGAATTTGTCAATCAGACTCTTCGATAATTTTATGAAAATGTAGGCATCACGCATCAAACTCGCACTCCTTAACAGAACGGCGTTGTCAAAAGACGAAACCGGACCCTTGTGGAAGCTGCTCATACAATATTGATATTTTCAAAAGCTCCATTATTTATATGGGCCGAAGCAATCAATACAACTTGTTATACCCAAAACCGTTTCTTGATCCATCTCTGATACAACAAAACTCCATATGAGCTAATGCACGACAAGAAGCCAGATTTATCGTTTCTTCATGTCTTTGGTTCACTCTGTTATCCGACCAATGATAGTGAGGATTTGGGTAAACTAAATGCAAATATAGATATTAGTATTTTTGTTTGTTACGCGCCCATAAAGAAAGCTTTCAGAATCTATAACAGAAGAACCTGGAAAATCATGGAAACCATTCATGTAACGTTCGATGAGCTGACAACGATGGCTTCTGAACAATTCAGTTCAGGACCCGGGCTTCAACCTATGACTCATGCAACATCCAGTTCAGGAGTCGTTCTAAACCCTGTTCCTCAAAAACCTTTTAATCCACCAACAAGAAATGATTGGGATCATTTGTTCTAACCCATGTTCGATGAATACTTCAATCCTCCATTAAGTGTTGTTTCTACAGTTCCAATAGTTGTTGCACCAAGAGCTGTTGAAATAGACACTACACCTTCATTAACAACCATTGATCAAGATGCGCCTTCATCAAGTACTTTATCAACTAACCAACAACAACAATACTCAATCATCTCAGAAGGTGTTAAAGAACTGATACCAAATGCACACTTTGACAATCCATGTCATGAACCTCTTTATGATGTTTCTACTTTATAAGAATCATCGTCAAATGTGCAGTCCTCTCACTCTCCATTAGAACTGATTGGTAAATGGACTAAGGATCATCCATTAGCAAATGTGATTGGTGACCGATCTCGACCAGTCTCCATGAGAAAGCAACTCGAAACTGATGCCATGTGATGTTACTTTTATGCCTTCCTAACTTCTGTGGAACAAAAGAACTTAAAAGAAGCTATGCTCGAATCATCATGGATTGAGGCGATGCAAGAAGAAATTCATGAATTTGAAAGACTACAAGCTTGGGAATTGGTGCCTTGTCCAGATAAAGTAATGTTGATCAAATTGAAGTGGATCTTCCAGGTCAAGATAGACGAATTTGGCAGGGTACTCAAGAACAAGGCTAGATTGGTTGCTTAAGGATTTAGGCAAGAGGAGGGAATCGACTTTGAGGAATCATTTGCACCGGTTGCAAGAATAGAGGCCATCTGTATCTTTATAGCAAATGTCGCCAACAAGAATATGATGATCTACCAAATGGACGTTAAAACAGATTTCTTAAATGGAGAGCTCAAGAAAGAGGTCTATGGTTCTTAACCAGAAGGATTTGTTGATCAAGACAACCCATCGCATGTGTACAAGCTCAAAAAGGCCCTTTATTGTCTTAGACAAGCACCACGTGCATGATATGACATGCTGTCAAGCTTCCTCATCTCACAACATTTCTCCAAAGGTGCTCTAACACTCTTCATAAGGAAAGCAGGAAACGACTTATTACTGGTATAAATTTATGTCGACGATATAATATTTGCATCATCTAATACTGCTATGTGTGATGAGTTTGCTAATCTTATGACCTATAAGTTCAAGATGTCAATGATGGGGCAGATCTCATTCTTTTTAAAATTACAAATTTCTCAAAGTCCTAGAGGCATCTTTATAAACCAATCAAAATATGCTTATAAAATTATTAAGAATATGGTATGCTCACTAGTGATTCTATAGACGCACCTATGGTGGAAAAGAATAAACTAGATGCATATCTATAGGGGACACCAGTTGATGCTACACATTACCATGGCATGATTGGATCCCTTATGTATCTAACATCTAGTATAC
>BQNB010070885.1:0-32967 GCA_026074375.1 Tanacetum coccineum
AAACCCCGAAACGTAAAAAAAAATTATTCGGGAAAAAATTAGCTCCGCCGCAACGCGCGGGTTCTTTTGCTTGTATATATCATTAGAGATGTCAGTTACTCTTCATCTTAAAGCACTGTAGACTGTAGCTACAGTGCTAGCTACAATGGCGTGATGTTATGAGACCGAAAAAATAAACCCGCACAAAATACTATAAGAAAAAAAATGCCTCGCAGTAACGCGCGATTGTCATTTAATATAAAAAAAAAACTATTAAACATGAGACCGAAAAAATAAACCCAAACAAAAAAAAATAATGCCCCGCAACAACACGCGAAAAATTAACGCCCGCAACAACGCGCGAGTAATATTGCTTATTTATTTTTATGGATATTCATTTGCAAAAGGTCATCAAGATAGTCGAATACACAATTTGGACTTATGTTGTTAAATTGATTGAAAAGACATATACCATTATATCAGTTAACACCAAGAAAAATGGAAAAGCAATAATCTACTTTATTGGAGTATTATATTAGTCATTAAGCAAAGAAAAAAGAAACAAATTTTGTTTACATGAAACTAACTTGAAAACAGACATCATTTATAAAAAGGATACATTCTCCAAACAGGAAAAAAAAGAAAATGCCCTTAGCCTCAAAACTGGCTTACGATGAGCATTCCGTTCTTTATTTAACTGGTCGGACTGCCAGGTAAACAAGGGCATTGTTTCAAACTTGCACGCAAACTTACAATTAATTAATGAAATATCCGGAAGTCGAGAATGCCAATGCTTTACTATTAATGATTAGGGGTTGCAATTGAGTCGTGTTCGGATTGATCTATTCGGCTTTGTGGGTTGACGAGTTATTATAACCTGTACTCAAACACAACTCATTTATTAATCGTGTCAAGAAACTCAATCTTAACCTAAACTAGCATAACACGTATAACTTGTTTGTGACCCGTTTAATCTGTTTAAGTAATTAAGTTAAGCGATGAATAAGATTGGTGGTTTGTCAATTTAAATAATTTAAGTTACAAAAATGATATAAGAACTAAAAATAACATACAAACAACTATACGACAATTTAAATGATACCTAAGTTATATGTGAGTTTCACTCATATTAAGTACCTATTAAAAGACATTAATATATATATCAATCCTGATCAAATACGTCGTCGTTTGATGACGCTAAATACTGTGGCCCACCAACGGCCCAACAGGCGGCCCAAATTAGAAAAAAACAAGATTGTCGTTCCAAAGTTAAAAAAAGAAATTTATAAAACGCACCCTCAACTTTTAATTATTTACGAACTTTTTATATAATAAACTTTATTTATCAAATATATAATATATCTACCGATTCATTCACATCAAAAAATACCCGCGGAAAGATCTTCGAATTGCGAACAAAACGTGCCCAACATTGCAATGCTTCTAACGTACGTACGATTTTATAAAAAATATTGAAGTTTAATATTAATAGAATTAAAAAAAATTACAAAACGTACCCTCAACTTTTAACTATTTACGGTTTTTTTATATAATAAACTTTATTTATCAAATATATAACACATATCTACCGATTCATTCAGATCAAAAAATACTTGCAGAAAGATCTTCGAATTGCGAACAAAACGAGTCAAATATTGCAATGCTTTTGACATACGTAAGATTTTATAAAAAAATTTGAAGTTTAATATATATATATATATACAAAAAATAAACTTTCAAAACACACCCTAAACTACCTAATAACTTTAAAATAAACGACATGGGTCAGAAACGTACAATTCTATGAAAGTTTAAATTACATAAATAACCTATAATTTTTTGCCTATTTAAAAACAGATTTCGCCATATTTGCATTTATATACATACTAAAAGTCATTCGCTCGATGAAAAATCTAAGTCACACCGTTTTGGTCTTTCAAGCCCCGTTAACGTTTATGAACTTTACTAAGTAAATACATTTAGTATATGATTCCAGGTAAATGTCATATTATATAAATACGAACACCACATATTTCGTTAACCAAATAAGTAAAAAAATACTATACTCGCCTCAACGACAAATACTCATTCAAATTTTGTGATTGTTAAAAAATTGCCTAGTGAAATAAAATACATGCGTTGAATACAAGTCAGCCCCGCCGCAAAGCGCAGGCACATTTCCACTGAATATTCATTCGAAATCGATTCGCAAAATTTAAGCCTCGCGGAAACGCACGGGCTATCTTGCTTGTTTAATTCAAATCTAAGAAGCCAAAGTTATGTCTTTAATTTTTAGAGGCTTATATATAGTTAAATGAGTTCAGGGGTTAACCTGTTTAATACTTACTTAACCCAAACCCGACCCGTTTATTAAACGGGTTGACCTGTTTTTAACCCAAACCTATTTATCCTTAACTCAAACCTGTTTAACTACGTATCGAGTTCGTGTCATGTTTAAAATTGCCACCCCTAATAATGATGATCAAGGTTTCTCTAGTGGTTCAAAAATGACCGTAATATTAAGGGCATACGTAAGTGAATTCTGAAAAGAACATAGGTTTTTGTGACGCCCTGTTTTAAGCAAGTCTTTTGCCCCATATTTCAATATCATGGACGGGTGAAGCAAATCACTTGGCACAAACTTTACAAGAGTTGTTAAATTTGTTATAGTATCTTTTAGATAGAATTGCCTCACCCTTATGCCACAAAGCTAAAATATGATTTAAGATGACTTGCATATATATTTCATTTGAAAACTTAATAGTTAATACGAGTATGCGCATTCAACTCAAAATCATTATTATATGTGTATCATTGTTTTCTCATAATTACATGTGTATCATTGTTTTATGAGCTGACATAAATGTTGTATATCTCTGAATATGATTTCACAGGTCGTCATAATACTAAATATAACCAAACGGATAAACATATACCGAATATGACCAAACGGATAAACATATACCGAATATGACCTAACGGGTCGACATATACTGAATATGACCCAACGGGACGTCATAATACTAAATATGACTCAACGGGTCAACATATACTTAATATGACCCAACGAGTCAACATATACTAAATATGACCAAACGGGTCAATATAATATTTGTCTTATATAATACGACCACCTAGGTCGATATGATACTAAATTTATACAATATGACATACGGGTCATCATAACACATGACTTACACGTTACGATCATGTAAGTCGATGTGACACCAAGTACACCATATATGCCCAAATGAGTCATCATAATACATTATTGGCTTGATACGACCACCTAGGTCGATATGATACTGAATTTATACAATATGACATACGGGTCATCATAACACATGACTTACATGTTACGATCATCTAAGTCGATGTGACACCAAGTACACCATATATGCCCAAATGAGTCATCGTAATACATGATTGGCTTGATACGACCACCTAGGTCGATATGATACTGAATTTATATAACATGATAATGAGTGTCACAAGTATAAATATATCATATCTTACGGGCACATAAAAACCCGTATATACTATAAACTACGTTACTCACCTCGATTGGCTTATGCATTCTTCGGGCATTCCTAGACTTCCGAGATTACCTAAACACATAAGCATATCATTATATAATACTCATTAAACTTTTCTATAACGTCTGTACACATAATTTACATCATTATCGCTAACTTTTTGTAAAAGGGATGTTTGTTAATTTTCAAACAGTCTGCTGTCATTTGCTGTTTTGACTCATTAAAACTTTAAATCATAACTTAAGAACAATTTCATTAGAATGTAGACCTTTTTAACTTTTCGAAAATGTATGCCAAACCTCCAACGAAGCTACGGTTGA
Organism: Tanacetum coccineum; assembly: GCA_026074375.1. Lineage (NCBI taxonomy): Eukaryota > Viridiplantae > Streptophyta > Magnoliopsida > Asterales > Asteraceae > Tanacetum > Tanacetum coccineum. Next base: position 3,836 of record BQNB010070885.1, read on the forward strand.
TTTTATATGATATTTTTTAAAAATTGATTAGCTGCATATATCAGGTTCTGCCTTGTTGTACTAAAACGTACTTTTGACGCATTTATGAATTTGCCAAATCTTTATACATAACAACTGAACTAGACTCAGAGGGCTACAAGTTTCGTTTAGACCTCAACTTAGCCCGATAAACGGTTACTTCTCTACAATCTTTTCAACACGGCACAAAATTCTGTGCACAAGTTGTCCTACTTTAGAAACATGTCCAAAACGACCCAAAATCAACATAAACCAATTATATTAACTTTCATACTCTTACCTTAGCTTATTTAACATGTTAAGATCATTATCCAACAGGTCTATAAGCAATTTCACTAATGTAAACACTATTCTGACCTTGTCACCTTTTTTCATGTTTTATCTAAGCACCATTATAATCATAATCATGAACTAACTCATTTTTAACATGATTTAGCAATAGATTTCTAACCACTCAGAGTTTTAAAAGACGCACTATAGCGGTGTCATAGCGCGAGGCGTGGCTTCCACGTTACGAAACAGGTCAAGGCGTCGTCTCTAGGCGTAGCGTACAATAAAGCGCGATAAGGCATGATAAAACGCGCTATAGCGCGCCTTTTTTTGAAGCTTTTAAAAGATTTCATGAACTTGAGCTTATTTACAAGTATTTATGATTTGGGTTGTATGAGATTCGGGCTTAGTAACTTCATAACTTAATTTTAAGCCTCGTAGCTAACTAATATTGACCACTCTATAAATATTTTTTGTCGTCTTTAGTCACGCCTTAAAAACACTATGACGCAACGCCTCACGCTAAACTTGAGGCTTGGCTATGCCGTCACGCCACGCTTCACGCTATTTATAACCTTGTAACCAGTAACTTCATAAATTCCGTAACATAATCTATTATGAACCACAAAACATGCTATCATAGTCTTAGATCATTAAACATATGTAAAAACCTCATAACCTTGTTTAGGATCGTCACTAACATGTTAACATATCAAACCCCACATATTTACACCACAAATCATTAAACTAAATTCATCACATACCTTTGATCGGTATTAATCAAATAAGTAGTTCATCATGTATCTAGCATAATTTATTTCAAAATCCATCCTAAGTCATCTTTAAGATGATTTCTTTACCCTTAAGCAATCAGCTTTGTTTCTCCCTCCAAGAACATATATGTGCACGTGTGGTTATGAGGATACTTTTGAACTAAATGGGTTATAAACCAACAAGAGTAAAAAGGTAATTTTTGAACTAAATGGGTAAGAGGAGAGGGAGTCCATGGCTGTTGGCTTTGTGCCAAGCCATGACGTCAAAATGGCTAACGGCGCACGACACCATAGCTCGCGTCAAGGGTCTTCACGCCGTAGCTAACAACTCACGCCAAACTCAATTTTATTTTATTTTTTTTTATTTTTTTTTATTTTTTTTTATTTTTTTTTTAAAATCTATCCGTTAGGGGGAGCGGATATTAAAAAAATACCCATAAAATCATAATTTTACCCCTTTAAAAATCCTATAAATACCTCATTTTTATTTCATATTTCACACATTGTGTAAAAAAAATGCTATAGCACCAGAATTCTGATGCCAAACCACTCCCACTGAATTCTGGTGTCATGGCATTTCTGGTGTCAAACTCTATTTTGCTAACGTGATATCACTTTTAGAGTTTGGCACCGAGTTTGGCACCACGACTCGTGTGCTCTTATAAACGTACAAGAGAAAAAAAGGTAATTTTTGTGTTTAACTGTCGTTAGTTTCTGCCTTCTAAATCTTTGCACTGTTGGTTCTTTTTTTAACTATTTGCGTGATAGTTCTCATTTTTAATAAAAATAACGAAAAACCTTTTCTAATTATTCTAAAGCTAAAAATTACTATTCTGAAAATTTGGAGTGTTACACGTGGTCATGTGGATATCAATGGATGAAAAGATTTTTTTAGATACAAATATGGATATTCCACCCGGTCCATTTACCTCACTAACTACAACCCATCTTTGACATTACATCTATACTACTCATCAACAGTATTAGAAGAGAAAAAAAAGTTATTTCCAGGGATTTCCAATTATGTATGTTGCATAACACGATAGTTTCATCCACGTACGCACTAATATATATATTGTGTATGTACGTAGAGATATCAAATCAGATTTCACAAATGAAACCGTCACAAAGGCATATAATACAAAGGTTTTATATATTCACCAAAAGGACAAAACATACAAAGTTACAAACAAGTGAACCATAAACATAGAAGCTAGCTAGCTATAGTACAGTAGTACATCGCTTCATTAACATACAAAAGATAACATAGTTTAACCTAGCCAGAGATATCAATAGACTTGACCTCCGGCTTCTTCTCTTCCATCTTGGGCACCATCACAGTGAGCACACCATTCTCCATGGTCGCCTTAACTTCCTCCATTTTCGCATTTTCAGGCAACCTAAACCTCCTCATAAACTTACCAGAGCTCCTCTCAACCCTATGCCACTTGTCATTCTGCTCTTCACTCTCCTTGCTTCTCTCGCCACTTATCTGCAAAACACACCCATCTTCAACTTCTACCTTAATCTCTTCTTTCTTGAGCCCAGGTAAGTCAGCCTTGAAGACGTGAGCCTCAGGTGTCTCCTTCCAGTCGATCCTTGTGTTGGCAATTGCTGCTGTTTCACGTGAGGTATCAGGGAGGTTGCCTAAGGCGCTGGAGATGCCTTGGAATGGGTCCCACACGTCCATGGAGAATGGGTCGAAGACGTTGCTCCTCCTGCCTGTTAAGAAACTTGGAATGATGGACATTTTTGAAACTTGTGTTTGTGTGTTACCTAATGTGTTTTTGAGTATATGCTTTTGATGGTGGTGGATAGATACGAGAGTGTTATATATAGGAGAGAAAAGAGTGAAGTGGCAGTTGCTAGGCTTCTCTTGAATATGCGTGGACATTTCTAAAAGCTTCTACAACTCTCTGGAGATTGAGTAACTGTGAATCCTTTTTTCAACTTTCAGGTTTTCTAATGGATTTTTCTCTTATTCCGAGTTTTCGACCCAAATTTTAAGCCCACTGTAAAAGTTGGCCCAAGTGTTCAATACTTGAATATTTTATTATAAACAAGCAAAAGAACCCTGCGCGTTGCGGCGGTACTAATTTTTTTCCGAATAATTTTTTTTTTACGTTTCGGGGGGTTTTTTTTTTGCGATGCGTTATGACGGGGCTAATTTTTAATATTTTCTTTTTTTGTATGATTCGGGGAAAAAAAATTGCGTTGGGACGGACTAATTTTTTTCTTTTTTTAGGACGGCTTTGTAAATTTTTTTACGTGAATTTTTGTGTAAGAAAATCGTAAATAGTTAAAAGGTGAGGGTCCGTTTTGTATTTTTTTTTACTTTGGGCCAGATTTTAGGCTATTTTTGGGGGGTTTTTTTTGACTAATTTTTTCTGGATATTTCCTTCTTTTGTACGATTCGGAAAAAAAAATTGCGTTGGGACGGGTTAATTTTTTCTTTTTTTGGGACGGTTCGATATCTTTTTTTTTTGCTATATGGGTTTTTTAATATAATGGGTTGTACGTTTGTGACCATATCGATTATTTTAAAGTTATTAGGTATCGAAGATGTTTCCGCGGGTATTTTTTTTATCTGAATAAATCGGAACTTTTGTAATATTTTTTTTCCTCCTGCTTTGTGCATACAAATTAAAAAAAATTTAAAATCGGGCTGGCCCAAAATGGGAGCCCGATACTGTAGCACTGTGGCCCACTGTCAAAACGACAGTGGATTTGTCCACAAATGTTTATTTTAAAGTTATTAGGTATCGAAGATGTTTCCGCGGGTATTTTTTTTATCTGAATACATCAGAACTTTTGTAATATTTTTTCCCTTCTACTTTGTGCATACAAATTAAAAAAAATTAAAAAATTAAAAAAAAAACCCAAAATCGAGCTGGCCCAAAATAGGAGCCCGATACTATAGCACTGTGACTCACTGTCAAAACGACAGTGGATTTGTCCACAAATGTGTTATATATTAATCATACATTTACCATTGTACAGTAGAAGCACTATTGTACAGTAGAAGTTACAGTGCTTCACTGTACAATGGGCTCTCACTTTGGGCCTGAGCTCCCACTTTGGGTCTGCCCAATTATTTATTTATTTTTTATTTTTTTTATTTTTGGCACAAAATAAGGAAAAAAAAATATTACAAAAGTACCGATTCAACTTTAAAATAATCGACATAGTCACAAACGTACATTTTAGATTGCATTAAACAGTGTCATTTTAAAAAAAACCATATAGCAAAAAAAAACAAAGCTTTAAACATGAGGCCCAAAACATAAGCCCATATAAAAAAACAAACTATTAAACATGAGACAAAAAAAATTTCGCAAAAAAAAAACTATAAAAAAAAATTACCGCCCCGCAACAACGCGCGGGACATAAACTCATATAAGGAAAAAAAAACAAATTATTAAACATGATACCGAAAAATAAACCCGCACTATTAAACATGAGACCGAAAAAATAATCCACATCATGTCTTAATTTTGAAGAATCCTTCTCCCCGGTCGCCATACTTGAAGCTATCAGAATATTTCTTGCCAATACTGCTAGCAAAAATATGACATTTTATCAAATTGATGTGAAAACTGCATTCTTAAATGACGAGCTTAAAGAAGTCGTCCTTTATGTTGCCAACCTGAAGGCTTGTTGACCCTAATCTAACATCATGTCTACCGTATGAAGAAAGCGCTTTAGGGTTAAAGCAGGCACCACGAGCGTGGTAGAACCATTTGTGAAGTTCTTCTGCCAAGGATTCTCCAGGGTGTAGTCGACCCCAACCTTGTTCATTTGAAAAACAGGCTAATCCACATCTTCATGTTCAATTATCCGTTGATGATCTAATCTTTGCCTCGATTGATCCCAAATATCTTGTGGACGTTCTTTCTATAAAATGAGGCTCTAAATTTCAAATGTCGATGGATGGGTCAAATATCCTTGCTTCTTGGGCTTACAAATTCTTCAGATTCTAGAGGCATTTTCCATAAATCAATCTAAATACGCTAATGAGATTTAAAGAATTGTGTCTTCATAAAAGTGGACCCTGTTGGGACCACTCCCATGGTGGAGCAACAAAACTGGATGAGGACCTCTCTGGGATCACTGTTGACCAGAATATATCGCCCTATGAGTGGATCCCTGATGTATTCACAAGCATGTCCGTCATGACCTTGTCTTTGTTGTGTGCATGTGTGCTAGATATCAATCTAAGCCCACTAAAAAGCACCTTGAAGCAGTTAAACGGGTCTTTCGGTATCTCCAAGGATCCATAAATATGGGTCTTTAGTATCCGAAAGACACCGCCATGGCACTATCAGCATACGCAGTCGCAGATCATGCAGGTTGTCAAGCACTGAAGACAGCCAACATTTGACAGTGCTCAGTATGGTGACAATTAGTAAGTGGTATCAATGAAGCAAACTAGCACGTCTCCCTTCTCGCTTCAGAGGCCTGAATACATCGCGAGTTTGTCTGGATGTTGTTCCAACTACTATGGATGTAGGTACTCAATTATCGGATTATGGCTTTGCATACAATCACATCCCTCTGTATTGTGACAACAAGAGTGCCATAGCTCTCTGCTGCAACAACGTCCAGCACTCCAGGTCTAAACACATCGACATCCTGACATCATTTCATCAGTGAAACAAGTGGGAAATGGGAGTGGTTGACTTATATTTTGTGAGGACAGAGTATCAACTGGCGGATATATTCACTAAGGCTCTGCCTAGAGAACGATTCGAATTCATTCTCCCGCGGCTTGGCATGGAGAGTATGAAGCCAGAGACACTCAAACGTCTTCAGGATGATACGGATGAGTAACGGATTTGCTTCCAGTATCCTATGTAAATATGTACATATTCAAACCCAAAAAGAAAATACAAAAATATAAAACCAACAAAAATCCATAAAAATTAGAAAATACAAAAAAAATCAAGACATGTCTTCTGTTTATCGATAACATTTACGGTCCTAGAAATGTCATTCAATAATGACACGGGTCTTTAAATGAAGCTCGATCGGAAGTTTAAACTTTTCAAAACATGTCTTTATGGCTTGCAGTTATTTCAGACTGCAACCCGGTTTTCAAAATGAGGAAAGCTCGTCGCCAAAAAGACGGCTGTTCCTAACAACGGGTGATTAAGTTCTCCCGGGCATGGATTACTTTATATCCGTGCACCCTCGATCTGATGTACGTTTCAGTGCATTATTTCTTGATAAAGAAGAGAAGTCTTCTTTTTAACCAAATAATTTTTCTTCTATGATTCTTCAAAAATTATTTGTGTTAGCCATGGTGGTAAAAAGTTGTCTTTACAATGGATCAGTGTTTTAAGGAATTTCACAAAAAAGATTTAAAAGCAAATTCAAGCACTCAATCTATGACTACAGCTCTTTAAATAGAAAACGGGTCGTTATTTGAGGGGGAGAACGTGTCATCAAATAATCTTTTAAAACAGTCTTTCAAAATAAGTCAAAGTATACACGGATAAAGTTTTTGATAATGACGGATCACATTTTTCAGGGGAGTTAATTTATATTAACTACAAGGGTTTAGGATTGTTCATTTATTCAAACTTCTAGGGACTTTCTTGCAACTTATGACTTAGTGAATTCAGGCTTTAACTAAATACGACTAATATTCGCCAACACATATAGTTTGTAAAAAGACTTAGAATGTTTGGAAATTCTTTCATAGTTCTAAAAGTCTTGAAATTGATTCTCATAGAATAGATTTAAGCTTATTAATTCTTCGAACACGATCTCAAGTATGGGTGCGTACAAGGTTTTGCTGATTCCGAGGTATCGAAACCAGCAAGGGGGAAGGAGTAGTTACACTGAAAGGTACAACAAGTACACGTGATAGAGTCCATAGCCTTCTTTAATTTTAGGCCATTCCGGGAAGACAAATGTCATAACCTCAGAGAAAATCAGTGTCTTACCTTGTTACTTTTGGGTGCACTATTTCTTCTATATGGGGGAAGAGATATCATGTTATTTTTAGTATGCATCATTTGAGATACCAAGGGGAAAGTGTTGTTAGAAGATTTATTCTAGGTGAGAAGATTATTTCTGATCAATGAATGTTTCCTCGATGGTCAATCCACTATGCTTTTCTTAAAAAAGGTGTAAGAATATTTGATAAAAGAGGTACAAATAGGTATGATGTATACCTTTATATTAGTTACCTATCCTGCTGGAAGAAATGTTTTTTATCCAGACTTAGTTGACTTTTGGTATTATCATTTTATATTTAGGGTAAATAATTTGGGACTTCCGAGACTTAGCTAACTTGTGTTTTCATTTATATCATCAATATCTTGTAAGGAGAAATTGCTCATAAGACTTAATTGGCTTTCATGTTTTTGGTTTTGTATTATTTGTGTACTTTAAATTTTTGGGCTTTTTACATCATGTCTTCTTTAATGCGGCTGCAAGGAAATATTTGTATCTACTCAAGATAATGATTGTGGTTGGGGGAAGCTAAGGACAATCTTCCATCTAGAGAGTATCGAGGTGGATACAGTTTGCTAACATGAACTAAAGGAGTGGTGCCACTTTCGGTTTGAAAAATTTTAGGTCTTGTTCATTACATAAATCTTGAATACTTCCAATAAGTTAGTGTGGTATCTGTTTTTATGTAGTCTAATTTATGAATTTTTCATGAGTTTCTCGTTAAACTCTAAATCATTTATAAAGTATCATAACTGACACTAACAGAATCCCTCAATTAATTGGGGGGGAGCACTCTATTATGTTCCAATATTGGCTTGTATAAATCGGACCACATTTTTTCCTAAATTTTCTAACATATTTTAAATCAATTGAGTCCTAAATCTCAAAGGGTTTGAAATTTTTGATCAGGGGGAGAGATGGTGATTTTAAATATTAAATCTGATAAAAATGTGATTTATTAAGACTCAAGCAGGTACTCCTCCCTCCACTAGGTGTGCAAACAATTTCGATTACCGGACGACTTGTTGAGGGGTAGCGTTTCTAAATAATCAAAACAAATGTGCTAAACCTTTTCGAATATCGATGCACATATTAAGGGGGAGCGAAAGGTATATGATGGCAATTGTGGAAATACCTAAGACCGACCCTGAAATTAATTTATCGGAGTTATAAGGTTGGTAAGGTTAGGTACTCATTCCCACGATCCTGCCAGAGCCGGAGGGATCTACCCAGGGACAATCCACTAGTTAGTGTAGAAGTCCTTAGGTAAGATTATAAAAGGAGTAATGTGAGAATAAGGGAAAAGTACGGACTGAGATGGAGCTAGTACTGGAACATACCCAACAAGGTACTAGTTATGAAGTCTCGGTAAGCACTGAAGGGGTTGAAGAATGAAAAATAAATGTTAAGATAAAGGGTGAAAAGAAAGCAGCCCTCCTTAAACATTAGGCAGAAACCGAGTCACTACATATGCTGTCAGAATCACATGGTTGATTGCTGACATTGAAGACAAGTATCATGGACCCAGTGATACGCTGCACAACCCTCTCTAGCCACTCAAGATCCCTCAAAGGATTTTTTTTTTCATTCCTCATAGAGATCAATGCATTTCTATCTTCTCTCTCGCTCCGAGTTAGACGATATTGAAAAGGTGGCAGTGCGCTCCAGTCTCTGACTACTAAAACTAAAAATGCACAATTGAGTCTAGATCCATGAGATCATCTACAAATCTCGTTAGGACACTAATACAAACTAAGCTTGTTCTTCACACATTGTGACAACAAGTAAAGATCTAAAGAGTCCTATGCATTATCCTCGTGGTATTGCCAGAACATCTGAGTGATACGAAAGTACTCGCAATGAAGATGGAAATCCTTCTAGAGCCAACATCAAACAAGCTCTTGGTAGGTGACATGTGAGATCTACTATGGATTAAGCTTGTGACAAATGGAAAGCAACGATGGTGCGATTCTTTATGAATCAAACTTGTTTCAGTCAGTGAATTGATGGATAGTTTTGAAAAACCTTTCGATGTGCTCAACAACTGATTTTCTAGCACATTAACTGTGTATATCTTTCAAAACAAATGTGTTTCTGATGAAATTTGATTTTGTGCGATAAAACAATCTCGATGTGTCACAAAAATACTTTCTCAAGTGACACGTCGATTGATTTTCAAATCAATTTTTAGCTTTAATCGGTAAGATAGTAACTAACCGATTCACTCTTATCGTGTTGTCGGCTTTGAGACGTTCTGATACAGAGAACAGGCAAGTATGGGAATTCTAATGGTTGCACATTAGTTGATCCAATACTTATACTAGAAATCCTGTTAAGGAGATTCTTCTTAAGATGAATCTACCTGATTACAGGTCGGTCCTCACGGATCCGGAGGTTACTCCAACCAGACTCGGGCGAATGACAAAGCCGTGTTCGCCCACAAGCTTTATTGTTAACCGTTTTATTTCAGGGTCAAGTAAAGATGGAGATGGAGATACCTCGTTCCAGTGGAGTCAATTCACAACCCCATGCTCACACTTAATGTTTCTAATTAATGACATCATTACAACTAAAAGACCTACAACACAGCTTCCACAACTCTAAGAAGTAATATCATGATCAAGAAAAGTGTGAGCATGCAGGTCCGAAGGTCACAACATTACATGAAGGCAATATTCCTCATCAAGGATGATCAAGAGATTTACAGTGGATGATGATCTCAAAGAATGCTCAAAGATCAGACAAGTCTAAGGAACAAAGCTCAAAGACCACTAAGTAATGTACAAAGAAATTAAAGAATGAAGAATCAAATACTACGAGCTAAAGACAGAAGGTCAAAGATTTAGAATGCTAGGATTCAAATTGTAATTTATGGGGTGACCTCCCTTAGGGGGAGATTGTTAGGTTTAAGAAAAAGACTCGGCCACCCTGTGTACTGTCTAGAATAGCATAGTTCGTAGTTGAATCGTAAGCGTATGACTTATGGTGTTGGGCCGGGTCTTTACCCACATGTTAGCCCACACCATAGCCCACTTAGGGGCATAAAACTCATGTATTTAAACACCCTTTCCAGCCATGGGAAGGGTTGGATGTTCATTGTATAACAAACACACACTAAGTGATTTTCTCTCACTAGAACTTCCTATATTCTCTCTCTAGAAATCGGCCTACACACCAATCCTTGATTGTGTTATGATTTCCAATATATTACAGACGGGTTGTCTCCCGATAAGCACTTTTGTTTATTAACAACTAACTCTACGTTTTCCTAGTAGTTCTCCCTTCTTCATCTATCTCTTTCCTAATCATTCCCATAAATCTAGAACTGTTAACTCATCCTAAAGGCTGGGCATCATCTAAATATTTAGTAATACGTACGAAACTCTTTTTATTTTTGAAAGAGTATCGTTTGACTTCAAAAGTTTCACTCTTGACAAAAGGTGGTGTGTAGCATGTCTTCTCTATGCCACTTTCCTACTGTCTGTATTCCTCGAACCCTTCATCGTGCCAATGGCATGCAGTATCCTGAAACCTTTCCCATTTCTTCCATATATCATCCAGGGCATACTTTTTCATACATACCCTCAAATCATATTCATTTGCCAACTGTTAAATCTCACTGTCAAACTTTTCCTTGTATTCATCAAACCTTCTTGAATATGGGTCGTCAAGTGTTTTCCCATAGTCGATTTCAACATCGAAACTATCTTTTAACCATTCATTAAATACTTTATTCCTGATAAGCCTACTGGCATTTGTATGTCCCAACTTTATTTTTAACCACTCTTCGAATGAATAGTCCCTAGGTCGTGGTTTTCTAACTTGTGTTTGTGGGAAGTTCGGGAAGTAAGATTTTATGTTTGAATGCCTTTTATCAAATATGGTACCTTTCGGTTTTGGTAAGCTTTCCTGAGGAAAGTATGAGTGAGGGTATTCATGATGATACTTACATGGGTTATTATCTACTGTTGCTTCTTGTGAGATACCGTTATCATTAAATTCACTATTCTGTGCCACCAATCATTATTGCCTTTCACGAGTTGTATCGTCGATAACCTTATTTCCATATCTCACCTTAAGGAAGTTAGTAAATACCATATTATTACCTCCAACACTTTATCTCTCATGATCTTAAAAACACATCCATTGTTCGAGCATCCCATTCTCTCCTTTCCCATAAATAACATCATATCCACTACAAAAGCTCAAATCAAGATTATACGTAGGCCACCTTCCGCAATCCTTTCCATATTCTTCATCATAAAATACACGAACAGGTTTACACACATGCCATCTTGATACTATTTTCTCTAAGCTAGGGCCTCGCTCCTCATTCTTATGACTACCTTCAAGTTCTTGAGCTAAACCAAATGTGTCTATGATTTCATTGTCATAAGATTGGGTATGTTGCTCAAATAGCAAACATGCAGGGGATTCATAGGAAAATACATCATTTATGATTTCAAGTGGGTTAAAGTATTCCTCTTCATGAACAGAGCTTGCCATGTAAAAATTTTCAACATACCCCCAAGAGTAAAATGTCCATAGTACGTGGTACGTTACTAAGGGTGCGTTTGGTATTGGTATATGGGAATGGGGTTATGGGTTTCATAGTGATTAAAGATGTTTGTTTAGTGCGCCCAGGAATGAAATGTGTATATCATAGCCATAAACTCATTACCTACCAATTTGGTGTCTATGAAATTCATTCCGTGGGTCCATCTCTTTTCCACTACAAAATTCAAATATCTATACACTTTTTTCATACCATATTTTGTCATCCAAATATAAACAATCGTAATCATACACTTTTTCATATCCATTGTCATTCTACCCCATACCAAATCCGATACCCGTTATGATTCCTAACAACAAACCAAAGCGGGTTAATATGATTTCTTTATATCGATTAGGGCATCAGGCGGAGTTGTGTGTCTTGTTGTTGACACCGTGGCGGGTTAATATGCTTGTTTAATACGGGTTGGACTTTTGAAACTAAATTTTTGGCAATTTCATACTCTATAAGTTGTCCATGACACAATTTAGGTTTGAAAAAAGCAGCACTTCGATATATTAATATTTAGTTGATGTTATATCTATACTTATACTATTTGAAATTAAATGTAATGAGAAAAAAATTGGACCAATCAGAAAGTTTGATTTTGCCACGTATGTAAAATCGTGTGATCTGATTGATTAATAAAAAGTCAAAATTAAATCAATTTGGTCAAAATTAAAAAAAATTGTGGTGAAATATGATGGAGAAAAAAAACACATAAAAATATATGTGTCAAATTTCTGAAAAAAAAAGACTGAAAAAAGAGGAGTTAATAGTAAAACTTTAAGTGATTTTTAATTTAAATAAAATTATATGGATTGTTAAGTGATAAATTTATTAATTTACCATGTTTTATTATAACTTTAAAAAATTAAAAAATTTCTTTTAAACTTTATTACCCTTAGCTTTATATTTTAAAAATAAATAATCTTTAAACTTTATGACCCTCAGGACTTTATACTTTAACATAAAATTACAATAAACGTAAACAATTTTTTTACTTCTAAACAAAGATTTAACAGTATCTAATCACATCCCAAATCTACCCGAAAGCTTTTTAGTGGATTTTTCATTTTCGGCCTAAAATCATGTTGTACAACCAAATAGAAAAACACTGAACCACATAAAATATCATAAATAAAGAAAAAAGGTTTTCTAACTATTCATTGATGGGTTCGGAAGAATTGCATTTTTTTTTCTTTTGGTTTAATACGTACTAAAATTCTAACATTTAAATTTCTCAAAAAGTCTTTATGTCATTGACATGTGTGTATGCCTATAAATCATATACAACAATCCGGGCCACTTTTATATCTTAAAAAAGTGTTGGTGACAGAAAAATAGGTAAAATTCTTTTAACATTTGTATATGTATTGAAGATATACAATAGTTAAATCTTTGTTTGACCAAAACAAATTGTATGCACGAAACATAATACTTATTTGAGTTTTTTAGTTTTCTATATTCTTGAAATATTGACGCTTTTGATAACTCAATTTGATGCTTTTAAATTTGATTGCGAAGCTAAAATTTTACATGTTTTAACACAAAGTATGATCATGAATCCTAAGTATAGCTGACACATGCATGCAACTATAATCATAAAACATATACAATATCAACTGAATACCCAATAGTAAGAATACCAGCCTTTCAAAGTGGATGTTAATGGTTCGAATATAACGATGAGAAAATTAATCCCCTTGTGGCCTCAGAGGTTCATTTGAGCCGACTCTGGGCTACCTAAAAGGATAGTTTCGCTGGGATTAGTCGGCTTACAATGTCGAGTCAGAAAACACGTAAATAAAAAAAAACTAATTATCCTCAAGTTCATATAATATATAAAAGATTTAACGAATTTATTCTCTTCATATGATTTCGATAATACTCTATAACATAACTTATAAAACAGAAAAAAATAAAAATTAAAAACATAATGTCTAAGCCTCGTGCATGCACGAGCATTAAAACTAGTATAAAGCATGTATAATGTGAGTTTCATTAAAAATTAAGATAATGATGTAAGATTTTAACCTTTCATCTCTTTTTTTATAGATGGTTCTGATAGTGACATGTGTTATCTATCATTTAAAAAAACACCATTAATTGCAAATTGAAATATCTTTTTTTTGGGTTAAGAGTTACCTTGGTAAAGTATATTAAAACCGAAAATGTTTAAGTACAAATGGAATGTGGTTGAAGTACCACATTAATCTCAAGCTAAATGCTTGAAAAACTCCTAAAACTAGTGCTTATGACATGCCATAAACACTTACAATTCTAGAAACAACTAACAATTAAAACTAGAATAGACAAACAACCCAAAAAAGGCTAACCATCAGCAACCGTGTAAGTAAACGAACTTGCACCAATTTTTGAATTTCATAAGTTAACCGATTCATCAAACACATTTTTAACCTCCTCTTCGCTTTCAGCATCCAAGGCCGCATAAGAACTAGACATAATGATACCACCCTTATCAACACCTGGACTTCTTCGCGAGGACGCAGGAGGGACAATAGCCTTATTGGACTGATTCTTCGACGTGGAAGACACATGAGACGAGCCAGATTTAGATGTATTAACCACGTTGGCAGCTCCCATCTTTAGCACGTTAGAAACAGCGTTTAGATCAGAGTCTAAACACTTTGTTTAATCGATTGACCACCAAATTTACCACCATTAGCAGGCCTCGTTTTACCATTGTTCCTCTTATGCGCCACCATTTGGAATCCATTATTAGCCTTCTCAACAATAGGAGTTAAGAGTATCCGCCTTTCTCTAGGACATTGGTCATCAACATGACCAAAGATCTTACATAAATCACATCGAGGTGGTTTTCATTCATACTCAATACGAACCGTTTCAATTGAAAAACCTGAATCCTCATCCTCAATTAAAGGAACACCCATAGTAAGACTCTCTTTTAAACATCATTCGCATTAATTTCAATCAAACATCGGGCAAAACTACTTCTCCCCCACGACTCGATACACAAGAGCTAGTATAGGAGTCAAGCATAATTGGCTTACCAATTTGAGATGCAATAATACTTATGCCATCCTCCGAGAATACCTGCAAAGGAACATCATGAATCTTGACCCACACCGGAGTACGGGTTAACTCTTCCTTACATAAGCGTGTATTCATAGACCATTTCTTAAGAATAATAGGACTATTACGGATCATCCATGGCCCGTTTTCAAGAACATCCTCCAAACCTTTAGTAGTTTTGAATTTAAAAAAGAAAAAACCTTTGGAGTTCATCATTATTCTTTTCAAGCCATATTTTCGCTAGTTATTACGAGCATAGTACTCCATAACCGAAAACGCTATACGTTTACCAATAAAGTATCGATAGAGGGTATTTTCAAATCAAGTAGTAACTGTTTCAACAAACTTTCTTGGTATAGAGAATTCGGCACCATTACACACATTTTCTAAAGATAATGAACGTACTTGGTTCCGCCGCTGCTCCTGCTTCATTTGATACTGACGATTGCAGCCCCGCTGCTCTAGCATAAGAGACCAACATCTTATTAATGTGAGGAGTCTTCATATTCAAAGAATCATGGCATGGAACATGAGCCTCCATCCCATTGTTACTGTTGTTATCCGACATTGCAACACATATCTTCTTCCACAAGGCCTCAAGCTCATCCATAATAGCTTTATGTTCATCACTAGTCAACCCCGTCATGACATCCGCATACTCACCCGCCTCAATCCTCTTAGTCAGATTATCAAAGTCCGTTATAGACTTAAACGGGACACCAAATAACGCGAAAATATCCACCCCTCCCTCTGTAACCTCGAACAAACTAGTGGTTCTAACGTTAACATTAATATCCAAGCCGACGTCATTGTATCCATCTTCTTTCACACCAATAGAACTCTCTCCATCAAGAGAGTCTACTGTTGTTTTCATAGTACCGTTGTCATCAACCACATAACTCGAGGCCTCCAACACAAGTTCCCCACGCAACCTCCTGCTAAACCTGGTCTGCTTAGTACTCGTTCCTCTCCCAGCAGTCCCCTCTCTCTTATTCATATCTCCATTACCAGTCATAATCCACAATCGCAACAATCAAAACCAGAAAACCAAAACAGACACAAAGTTCTATGCCTAACTTTATAAACAAGAACCCTAGTAATAAACTAGGGAACGAATTAAATAAACGACCAACTAACCGCCTTTCATTATGGGAATCAACACAAGAATTTGATGTGGAATATTTAGCGCCAGACCTAGAAGACAAACCCTAGATGACGATAACAAAAAAAGAAAACCCTAAAACGATCGCAACCAATAATCAACCTTAAAATTTTAATAAAATCAAAGATAAACAAATAGTATCAAAGATAAAGTTATGCATCTCAGACGTTATAGAGATCAGAAGGAAGGAAAAAAGGTAGAAGATCGATTAGGAAGGGTTTCGTTCAATCACCATGTAAATGCCATATTAGGGTTTATTGAGAGAGTTTTTCCGCTGGTATTTATTTGTATACGTTTAATTGAAATATCTTTTTAAGTATTTATTTTTATTTATTTAAGTCCTTTATATAAAATATTATTATTTCCATTCAACAAATTATAAAAAACAAAGCTCTTGTAATTCAATAACCAAATAGGATATTCAACTTTTTTGAACTTTTTGAACTTTAGTTTTTCTCTCTTTTTAGTGGGTTTATAATTCAATTTTTTACAACCTCCACGTTAATTCGAATCAATACAACGTGAATCGTCAAAATTATATACTTATGGAGAGATTGTTTGACGGTAAAAGAGTGTGAGGTTTTTTGTACATGCGGGAGTGATGATGTCAATATGACGTTGCGGGAAAGCTACAGAAAACCTAAACAAAAACATACACCGAACACATATACATTCGGAGTGTTGCGAAAAGACTTCACTAAGCGGGTAGTAAAAGAGTTATGTTGACAATGGTTTTTTCGTGCGGGTAGCGAACCACGTCAACTTTCCGCATCCTCGCAAAAAAAATACTTCATTCATTATATTTTTATAATATAAGTATATTTATCGTCGTCGTTATGCACGGACACCGAACTAGTAGTAATAAAAACATGATTAAGCTTAAAATTACACTAGTTCATTTCAGTCTAATAAGCACTTACAAATTTACAATCGTTGGAAATTCTTCACATGACACGGAGTTCTTTTGTTACAATTTTGCTAGGCAACTTAAAAAGTGGCTAACGGATTCTTCCTAAGTACATAACAAAAGTACAAATTTAATATATGTTAGTATGTTACCAACACAAGGACAATATTTTGCATATAACCAAAACTTCTGCATCTAATCTATAGAACAAAAATTGTATATTATTTCAAGATTTACACCCAAACAAGCATATGATGCATGATCAAAAGAATCTCCGTACATCAAGACCAAGAACCAAAGATGATGATCCTTTCTACGTCGCCGCACCATGTCATTTGCATTTTTATCAAACATGCGAATCAACAGGAACTGAAATCAGTTATATGTAGCCCTTATTCCCTCCAAATAACTATATCGAACCCATATCGACTTCATCCTTTTGCAACCTTAATTCCCCAATGGAAGATACTCTTTCACAATCTAACTCTCCGCACGTACTAATCTTCCCATTTCCAGTCCAAGGCCATGTAAGTTGCATGCTTAAACTAGCAGAGCTCCTTTGTCTCTCTGGTGTAGACGTAACATTCCTCAACTCTGACATCATCCACCGCCGTCTTCTACGTTACACTGACGTGGTCTCTCGTTTCTCATGCTATCCTGGCTTCAGATTTGAGACCATTTCTGATGGGCTCCCAACAGATCATCCTAGGTCCGGTAATAGGGTTGTGGATATTTTTGATTCTATTAAAATGGTAACTAAACCAATGTTTAGGGAAATGCTTCTTCCTGGTGGTTGCTTGAATTGTGGGACAAGGCCTCCCGTCACGAGTGTTATTGCTGATGGGATCATGTGCTTCACTATTGATGTTGCTAAAGAAATGGGAATTCCTATATTTCTTTTCCGTACGGTTAGTGCTAGCTGTTTTTGGGCTTTTTATTGCATTCCAAAGCTCATTGAATCTGGCGACCTTCCCATCAAAGGTAAACTTGATGCTAATTTTCATATTCTCATATAATATTAGTAAGTAGTAACTATTTAAGATATGTGTAAATAAACATTATACTAATGAAGGTTGTTTATGATAACAGAAGATGATGAAATGGATAGACTTCTAAATGGTGTAACCGGGATGGAAAAGTACCTTAGGCTTCGTGATCTACCTAGTTTTTGTCGTGCTAGTGATCTATCAGACCAAGGTTTTCAAGTTGTCATGTCTGAGACACAAGAGACTTATCGAGCAAATGGGTTTATACTCAACACCTTTGAAGACTTAGAAGAATCTGCTTTAACACAAATTCGCAAGCACATTCCAAACGTATATGCTATTGGGCCTCTACATGCCAACCTAAAATCACGATTAGAAGCCCACATGTCATCACCATCTAGATCATCAAATAGTCTATGGGAGGAAGATCGTACTTGCATGACGTGGTTAGATGATCAAGCGCCAAAGTCAGTTATTTATGTTAGTTTTGGGAGTATGACAATGTTGAATAGAGAGGACCTTATTGAGCTTTGGTACGGGCTTGTGAATTCTAACAAGAAATTTTTGTGGGTCATTAGACCCAACTCTGTGGCAGGAGATGGTCAAAACATTCCTACCCATCTATTAGAAGGTACAATGAAGAGAGGATATATGGTGAGATGGGCTCCACAAGAGGACGTACTCGCTCATCCGGCTGTTGGTGGATTCTTAACTCACAGCGGATGGAATTCAACGTTGGAAAGCATTGTGGCGGCAGTTCCTATGATATGTTGGCCTTACTACGCCGACCAACAAGTTAATAGTAGGTTAGTTGGAGAAGTGTGGAAGTTAGGCTTTGACATGAAAGATATTTGTGATAGGGTGGTTGTTGAGAATGTTATCAAGGATTTGATGGATAGGAAGAGAGATGAGTTAACTAGACCAGTTGATCGAATGATGAAATTGGCTGCTAGATCGGTTGCTGAAGATGGGATTTCCTATACTAATCTGAATCGTTTAATCGAGGATATAAAAAGCTCCAAAAAAGATGAATATGTATTCTGATTCGGTATTCATTTTGTTTCAAAACTTCAAATAACTTTCTCTCAACAATTTAAATTTCGTAAGCAAAGCTTATAAGTTTGAGTTTGAAGGTTAAGTTGTTGAAAACTTACATATTGTTCTCTGTCAATCTCTCAAGCAACGTGTTACCTAACTCATGCCATGATATGTTGATTTGAGGCTTAATTAGGCTCAGGAGCTAATGATGACCATAGAACATTACATGTAAATTACATTATGAGTTCTTGTCTTCCTTTATAACTCTTCAAGAGATATATGGTTTGCCGAATAAGCATACAAATAAGAGACTTACAGTTTTGTCGCAAATTTTGGCCACTACCGTTTGAGATCCCTTTAGATCGTTTAATAGTTGAACAACTAACCATCTAAGACTATTATTTCAATATTCACACACCAGTTTGGGCCGTCTACGACTGTAGGGGGATCTTGACCTTTGTGGTGTTGTAACTTGTAAGATGGAGTTATAAACTTGATTAATCCCGCTTAGGGAAAATGTACAGCCGACATGGTTCGAGAGATTGGAACATTCACAAGTAACGCATGCTTAATCTCAATCTACGAATCTAAGTTTTAAGAAATTTCTCTTGGTGAGAATATTTATGATAGATAACTTAGATAGGGCCACTTGTGGTTGATCCCGGGGTGGCTTGGGAGTTTCGCATGAACCTTGAGAATTGGAAATAAAATAAAATAAACTAGGAGTACAAAACTACAAAGGATACTAAAATACACTCATTTGTAAGATCCAATAAAGAGCTACTACTTATTTTTCAAAATTATTGTCCACGAATAAAAAACTGAAAGTCCCAATTAACACGTCTATACGAAATACAACACTTATGTAATGTAAATAACACAAGTAATAACTTTTTAATCGTATAATGCTTTATTGATTAAAAATCAAAGTATTAAAATGTGCTATGGATCGCACAGGTTAAATGACAATGTATGATTACCCTCTGAACAAATAAACTAGATAGAGTATCAAGTTTACAAGCGAACTTATATAGCCAGTTGATAGGATTAGAGGTCTACAGTGTAAGTTCGACAAATGAGTAAATGCATATAATAACAACAACAATAAAATCGATGGCATTTACTCCTTACAACATTATCTATTTATACTAATACTAGGTTGCGTCCTAAGTGGGGGTAGTTGCAACGTGTCAAGAATCTAGTGGACGAGGTACGAGATATTTAATGCACGTCCATTCTTGGAAACTACCCGCCCATACTTTAGTGAACAGTTTTGCCAACTGTTCACTACTTTTGCCAACTTCGTACTAGGTACAGACTTTAACTTAAATCAATGTTTATCCCGCCATAAACACTTGTTAAGTTCCCCGTCTTCTTCAGAGAACAATCTTTAAGCTCATATTGTTTTTCTTCAAAGGGTAACATGATAGTCATAGTATTGCCACCTCTGACTCTCATTAGAACTTCAGCGTATTCCTCTACATACCAGCTGATATCCATCCCAGCTAACGAGTATGTCTTCAAGTGATCTTCGACTTCCTTGACGATGCCTTTGACTTGAATACGTCTAACGTTGCTCTTTGGGGATTTGCACTCAAAGAGTCCTTTCATAACCTCTGAGTCCCATCACTCAGAGGTTCTTCAATACCTGTTGATCCCACTCAGCGGGTCCTTCAATACTTAGCCTAATTTCTGTTTAAATCTAGGCGCTGATTACTGGGCTCTGAATCGGCCTAACAATCTCTCCCTGTTTGAATATAAATTATGCTAAGTAAATTAACAGAAAGATTAACAAAAGAAACTTCATTGATTTTACTATCACTAGCCTACGTTATCTAAGTTTTTTTCCACAATCTCCCTAGCCTTATTACAATCATTCCTAGCCTCTATTACATAGATCATTTTTGTGAACATTTCAGAAGCAATCTCTGAGTCAGTCTTGATTTTATTATAAATTCGAATAAGATCAGTAGTAGGAGCCAGGTGGAACTCATTTTCTCTTTGGAAGCCTATGTCAGTATTCCAATTCATGAAGAAGCTGAAGAAGATTGTCATTGGCTCAGGTGCGTTTATGACCAAAGGCCCGCGATTATCGCAACCCAGGGATAGGAATCGGGTTCCTTTTCTATCCATCAACTCTGACGTCCTCAGTCACCAAGACTTCTTTGATGTACTTTGTCCTTTTCTTTTGACATTTTCTCATTGTCATTCAATGTTGCAAGGTGCTGGAGTGGAGGAACAAAGTCCTTGTTTCTTGCCTGGTTGAGGACACCATTGGAATTTTGCCTTCAGACTTCGTAATAGCACATAATATGATTTGCCTGTATTTCTTTAATGCCAGAGCATGAACTTTCAGCCATTCACTGAAACCCAGCATTTGAAGTCTGAAGTCTGAGTAGACCGTGAGATTTAGAGGGTCATTATCCCTGGTGATCCTCATTGTTGCAACTTTGCTAGAGTTGACAATATAGCTGATCTTGGTGATAGGCAGAGGGTTGGTCCTTTCAGAGATGCATTTGTTAAATTCATTGAGCATCTTTGCTTTCTTCTCTTCATACTCTTCCCACTTTAGAGCTTGAGCTTTAATGGTAGCTGGATTTGATATTTTCTTTAGCGTCTTTTGTTTTCTTTCCTCTGATTTCATTCTCCTATTCTTTCAGATTAGACAATCTTTTCATTTCCTTGACCCGAGCCATGAACTTCTCCTGACTTAATGTTCCCTCTCGAAGGATAAAAGACTTGAGATTTGGAATTTTGGGAACTAAGCCTCATTCTTCTATGAAAGGCATGATATCCTTTAGTGGCTCTTCAGTAGCAATCCCTTTCCCTTTAAGTTCATCTCTGGGAGAAGTTGGCTCTCTTAGAGGAGTATGTGAGAATTTTGAAGAAGTTGTTCCAAACGCCTTGCCTTTAGAGGAATCTCTAGAAGGTTGTGGCTTGCTGGTAATAGGATGCATGATTTTGAATCTTTTGGACAAGGGCTGTTTGTCAAGATCATCATCATCCTCTGAATCTTGCTCAGTAGTTGTGAGATCTACCAAGTCCTTTTTCTCAGGGTTATAAAGAACCATGGCTGATTCTTCATTGACTTTTGACTCATAGATTGGGAGAGTTGATTCTCTGTAAGCAAGCTCCCCCTGAGTTTCAGGTGTTGGTTCAGGAGGGGTAATGTTCTCAGCTGTCTGATGCTCCCCCTGAGTTGGAGCAGGAATTACATTTTTATCCTTCTGTTTCTTCTCCCCCTTAGCAGTTTCATCAATGATTACTGCTGATTTGAGAAGGTATTTTACGTCCTGCAGCTGAGTTTGCATATCTTGAAAAGATGAGCAATACTTAGAAATATGCTCGATATGAGACTATAAATCCTCACGGACTCTCTTCAGTCCAACAACTTGAACCTTTTTTGCCACCTCAGATTTGATCACTTTGGAGAGTTCTTTTTTAAGGGTGACAAATCTGTTACTCTGAGCAACATGGGATATATTGAATTGTCTGTTCAGCTGCTTCACCACCTTTTTGTTCAGCTGAGTTTGTGTCTCTGCAAACTGTTTAGAGGCAGCTAGATTATGAGTTTGCAGAGATTCATTGATGATCAAAGGAAGGTAATCCTTGAGAGTAGCTGAGAGAATTCCAGGTAGCTATTCTTTAAGAGCATTGGTGACAAGGGCTGGCAGAGATGACTTGATTTCATCAGAGACTTTTTGAACAATCGAAGATTCCATATCTTTAAGCCTTGAATGAAGAGAGCTGACTTCTTCACATATATGATCCATATGATCTGGAAGACTTAGACGCTCAGCGGAAGAAATAGCATCATGTGAAGTGTGGGCAGAATGAGACACTTCATTGTCATGTGTATCGTCAGAGTCAACAGCTTTAAATTCAGAGACAGATATTAGGTCATCATCAGGCATTGATTGTAGATCAGAGTCAGAATCTTCTTGAATACCAGTTGATGCTTCATAGTCATTCATGGTCTGATCTTGTAGTTCAGATAAATGGCTGGTAAAGAAAGATTTTACAACCATGATTTATGACTCTGTGTCATAGGGGCTCTCTGGAGTTTCTTAAGCGGCTTTGTTAACTTCATCCAGCAGTTTCTCAACGGTGGGAATCTCCAGAGTTTATTCCTTAGCTACCTCCTCTTTCTCAACAATTTTCTCAGGTACCTGCATAAACTTGTTAGTTAAAACATGTGAATTTATAATGAGGTTGAGGATCGCCATTCACTGCCCCTAAGAAGACTGGGTGTGATTATCCAGTCCCCTCAAAAGTCCTTTAAAATTAAGATAAGAAAGAATGGACTTTTGGGACTCTTTTCAGTTGTAAGTTTGTAATATAGGGAAGGATCACCATTCGCTGCCCCTAAGAAGACTGGGTGTGATTATCCAATCCCCTCAAAAGTCTAAGACTTTGGGACTCTTTTCATTGTTGTAAGGGACCTCTGAGGCTGAGTGAGTACAGTTCATACAGAGGTCAACTTTCATGCACGGATGGGATAATCCAGCAATGTTTAGAATTTTCAGAGTCAACATTAGACGTTTTTAGTCTTTCAGTATCATTCTCTGAGTGCAGACACAGAGTGTACAGAAAATTTAGAATGTAAGTGCTGACTCAGACACTCTAGTGGGTCGGGAGTGGCCCTTAACTTCACCACTCTCTCCTAGAGAAGTTTAAGAGTGGCTGCTTGTAGTGCCCCTAATATTTTAAACTGTTGCCTCTGTGGTATCAGCGACTTTAAGCTGGTTGTCTTGCACCTCTGCTGTTACGGAGGCCTCTAAACTCTAAATGGGAACAACGATGGCCACAAGCTCCTCAGTTGCTTGAAGATGGGTGGTTGTTGAGGAAGTATCCATTTCCCTGCTAACATTGGAAACCTTTGGTTGAGTTGAAGATGGGATTTTCTTCTTCTTAGGTTTTTTAGCAGTTGGTGCTTTGGGCTGAGAGAGAGGTTGCACATTGGTCCCGGACTGGGACTTATCAGCGGACTCTTTAGCATTCACTTTCTCAGAGGAAAGGATCAAAGGCACTTCTGGCCCCCATTGAAAGTTTAGCTACTTTCAGCATATGAGAAGTCAAACTGACTTCAGATGGTGATGGGGTCTGAAAAGAAGCAGCTGAGATGTGATGTGGTTTTAAAACAGTAAGAGATTCATCATGGTAGTTATCACCCAAAAGTTGTTCTAAAACCAAAGATATATATCTTGTGTAGCAAACATTTACCTCCCTATTCTTTTTCCGATTTTGAAGCTTGTAAATCAGATCATTAAAAATGATTTCCCCAATATTAATTTCTAGACCAAAAATCAAACAGTAAGCAATCGTTTGTTGACTCAAATTCATTTGGTCATGAGATCCCTACATCCCCCCCCCCCAGACACTTGACAATATACTGCATAAAGATCTTCCAAATAGGTAAGAAATATTTGACTTTCAGTTATGAAGAATTAACTAGCTCGGATGGAGGTGAGAGATGGTTTGTCTTTGTCAGTTAACCCCAAAGTGGCCAACCCAGCCCTAACGATTCCCTTGGGAGGAAGGGGTACATGTGTCTTACTATCAGTGAGACCAATACAATGAGAAAATCAAAACGGGTGAATGATAGTTGGTTTTCAAAAAGGGATAATGAAAACGATATGTCTTTATTCGCATCATCCACTTCTACGGTGTACCAAAAGTCCTTGAGATATTCTACATACATTGCTGAAGGTTCTTTGGTGAGGGCAGTACTGATGTTACAGTTTGAAAGAAAACTGAGCATGGGACGATAAAGTGGATCATGGTGTTCTAATAATGCAAGAACATTGTTGTAGGCGATGATGCTCTTGTGATGTTGGAATTTAACCTTGGAAGAAGGTGTAAGTAAACATTGTGGGGTTTGCGAGGATGTTGATTCTGAAGACATAATTGTTGTAGGTTTTTTGTGAAGAAGATGAAAAGATTTGATTGTTTTGAATTTTTTTAGGGTTTTAATTTGGTAAAAGGTGATATGTCTGAGATGAAAAATGAAGTTTTATACCTCAAAATATACTATTCATTTTAAAAATAAACAGTTTGAATTCCGCATTAAATGCTTAGTGGTAAAACGTCACAACATGTGGGTCCCCATGACCTTTCGTGCACTGTAAAATCCCCTCATTTTTTGAGAAAGTAGGTAGCCTTTTTGAGAATATCTGAATTAAATATTAAGAATGTTTGTCTTTTAATTTTCTGGTTACATTTAAGTTACCTTAAAAAAACATTTAATATTCATGTCAGAGATCACTTAAAGCCTTTTTCTTATTAGAGACCTGTTTTTCAATATTGAGCATACTCAACTCAGCTACCAATCTAGTAAAGCTAGGCTCAGCTAGAGGTTTGGTAAAAATATCAGCTAGTTGCATTTCAGTAGGTACAAAATGAAGCTTAATATCACCTTTTAAAATGTGGTCTCTGATGATGTCAATATGTTTTGTCCTAGAATGCAATACTGGATTATTTGATATGGCAATGGCACTAGTATTATCATAAAAAAATGGACACCTTGTCATAGAGAACCTTCATAGGCAGCCAGCTGACTTTTAATCCAGAGGACTTGAGCACAACATCCAGCTGCAGCTACATACTCAGCCTCAGCTGATGACATTGCTATAGAGCTTTGCTTCTTTGCACTCCAACATACTAACTTTCCTCCAAGTATCTGACAACCACCTGAGGTACTCTTTCTATCCAGGTTACATCCAGCGTAGTCTGAGTCAGAGTATGCTTTTAGATCAAATCCTAATCCTTTTGGATACCAGAGGCCAATATTTGGAGTTCTTTTGAGATACCTAAAAATTCTTTTTACAACAACAAGGTGGGATTCCTTGGGGTTAGCTTGGTACCTAGCACAGAGACATGTGGAAAATTAGATATCAGGTCTGCTAGCTATAAGGTACATCGATGACCCTATCATGCCTCTGAATAGAGTCTCATTTACAGATACCCCTGACTCATCAGGACCCAAATTGTTTAGGGGAAGCATAGGGCATTTCACTGAGGCATAGTCAGCTAGATCATACTTTTTGATTAAATCCTTAACATAATTTTCTTGACAAATAGAGATTCCTTTATAATCTTGTTTGATTTGAAAACCTAAAAAATAAGTTAGTTCATCCATCATACTCGTTTCATATTTTTTGGTCATTAATTTGGCAAATTGTTTACTAAGTTTAACACTATTTGACCCAAAAATGATATCATCCATATATATCTGTATTATAATGACATTACTCTTAGTTTTATAAGTAAAAAGAGTGTTGTCAATTGTACCTATAACAAACTTGTGCTGAATAAGAAATGTTGAAAGAGTTTAAATACCAGGCTTGGGAGCTTGTTCAGACGATACAGAGCTTTGTCTAGTTTACACACATGGTCTGGACAATTCATTACTTTCAAATCTAGGAGGTTGTTGTACATATACTTCCTCTAAAATTCTACCATTCAGAAATGCACTCTTCACATCCATATGATATACCATAAAACCCATGTAGGCTGCATAAGCAAGAAAGATTCTGATAGCCTCCAGTCTTGCAATAGGTGCAAAGGTCTCTTCATAATCAATCCCTTCCTGCTGATTATACCCCTGAGCTACCAGCCTTGCTTTGTTCTTTGTAACAACCCCTTCTTCATCCATTTTGTTTTTCCAGATCCATTTAGTCCTAATGATGGTTTCCCATGAGGCTTAAGAACTAAGGTTCACACCTTGTTTCTTTCAAATTGATTTAGCTCCTCTTGCATTGCAATAACCCATCCTTCTTCTTCCAGAGCTTCAATGAGCTTCTTGGGTTTAATTTTAGAGAGAAAATTGACATATAAACACTCATGTGCTGAGGCAACATCTGAATCTCTGATCCTGCTTCTTGTTGTGATACCAGCCAGCTGTTCACCAATGATGTTGACAAGTTTAATGTGTTTCTCTCTTGACCATCTGTCTTGTGGAACAGGGTTTTGAAGGATAGCTTCAGCAGATGGTGAGATGACTGGAGCTGGTTGATCATCACTGATTGATTCACTTAGGACATTATCTTGAGGTTCAACAGACTCAAGAATGTCAGCTGATTCATCATGATCAGGTTCATGAATAGTGGGAAGATCACCAGCTATAGTGAACTCAGGTGGTTCTTTAAAAGTGACAGAGTTCTGAAGAGTGGGTAAAATAGCTGAAGTGATGTTTTCATATATAGAAACATATGGAAAGTACTCAATATTGACAGAGCATTAAGTATCCTTAGTCTTATGCTCAATGGATTCATCATCAAGGAAGGACCTATTTTTATTGAAGTTGATTGCATCACCTTCTGTGCTGGTTTGCGAGATAGCTTCATCATCTTCACTAAAAGTTTACATGACTGTTTCATCTATTATTGTCCTTAAGATATTAAACACCCTCAAAGCTTGGCTACTAAGATTACCATGAATAATCCATCATCAACCTTTTTATCAAACTTTCCTAAATGGTCCTTGTGATTATGAATGTGAACAGGATACCCAAACACATGGAAGTAGCTGATATAAGGGGATCTTCCTCTGAACACATCATAGGCAGTCTTCCCATGCCTTTTTACTATAATGGATCTGTTTTGAGTGTACCAAGCAGTGTTGAGAACCTCTCCCCAGAATTGTTTAGGGAGTCTTGCACTATTTAACATAGTTCTAGCTTCTTCAATCAGTGTTTTGTTTCTTCTTTCAGCTACACCATTTTGTTCAGGGGTACAAGGAAATGACAAATTCTGTGAAATACCCTTTTCATCACAGAATTCTTCCAGCTTATGATTTCTAAACTCTGTTCCATTATCACTTCTCAGCTCCTTTACCCTTATTTCATTAAGGTTTTCCATATTTCTGATAAAAGACATAATGCAGTCAGCTGCATCACTCTTTTTCTTGAGGTAAAATACCCAAGTGTACCTTGAATATTCATCTACAATGACAAGGGTATATTTGTTGTGGCTGATGGTTTGAGGTTTGATAGGTCCAAACAGGTCCATATGAAGGAGATGTAAGGACTTGTTGATGGAAAATGATCTCTTGGTTTTAAATGATGCTCTATGATGCTTCCCTTTCTCACAAGCTGAACAGTTTTTATCTTTGGAAAAGGTCAGAGAAGGAAGTCCAGAGACAAGGTTATGTTTTGCAAGGTTGTTGATGTTTTTAAAGTTGAGGTGAGACAGTCTCTTATGCCAAAGCCAGTTTACCCTTAGAGAGGCATTGGCAAGAAAACATGTATTGCTTTCTTTGTTAAAAGAAGACATGTCTATGATATAAACATCCCTTCTCCTTGGAGCAATGAGAACAACCTCATCATTTTGGTTGAAAATGGTTCCCCGAGTCTTTGTAAACAGAATCTTGAAGTTAGCATCACACAGCTGACTGATGCTAATTAAGTTATGCTTTAAACCATTCACATAAGCAACCCTGGTGAAAGTGATTCCATTACAATTAACTGAGCCATATCCTTCTGTGTCCCCTGAAGAATCATCTCCAAAAACCACTTTAGGACCTGGCTCCTTTGAATATCTGTGCAGATATTGTTTCACTCCTGTCATGTGTCTAGAACAACCACTATCTAGATACCATACAGACCTCTTTAAGTAATCCTGCACAGACATTTTCACACAAATTAATTCCTTTTGTGAACCCACTTTTTAGTGGGTTCTGATTGCTTGATAGCAATTCTTTGTTTCCTGCTGTTTCTTAGATTCTTTGGACAATCAGCAATCTCATGAGCTATGCTCTTACAAATTTCACACTCTGGGTAAAATTTACAGTCATCTGGGTGATGTTTATTGGACCCACAATATTTACACTCTCCAAATGTCTTGGACATTCTAGTAGTTCTAAAAGGTGTAGATTTAGATGTGGATTGGCCTTTCAGTTTGTTTAAGGATTTCCTGACAGCAGTTTGTTTTGTGTGTTCCTTGGTAGTGTGGGAGATTGAGCCACAAGTAGAACACTTGGGTTTTGAGTAGCAATCATCAGAGAGATGATTCCTCATCCCACAATGTTTATATGGTCCATACTATACGTTTTTCTTAGGGGTCTTTGAACTACAAGCCTAAGACACTGGTAAAGAAGTGTCTGAAGGGATCAGAATTTGGTTCTTGATACCTTTTACTTCTTCCATCAGAGTTAAAAGGAGTTGCTTAGTTGATGGGAGAGCATTCTTATAGACATAGCTTTGGACAGCTGGATGCTTAGATTTAGTCCTTTTCTTAATGACATAGGTTTGTGACACTTTATTAGAAGATTTTTTTCTTTCTTTAGAAGCAGTATTAAATGTCAAATTAGCAATGTTAGCAGTAAGGTAAGTTTTAAATCATCTCTTTCTTTTTTAGCTTTTTCAAATTTCTTTCTAAGCTCTGTTAAAGCATTATCTCTCAACATA
>BQNB010070886.1:0-25608 GCA_026074375.1 Tanacetum coccineum
GTGTGCGTTACTTATCATCACTTTAGGTTAATTAGAACTAAACTCGTGCCAGTCTCTCAGGCTGAAAACCCTCCTCTTTGCATTAGTTTAGGTTTAATTAGATTTTAAGTAGAATAATTAGGTTAGATTAGTACTAAACCTAGGTAAATAAAATACCAATAGAATTAAGAGTTAACTTCCACTCTTAGTGATCGACGCCCTACTTACCAACGAAGCTACATCCGATAGGGTACACTGCCCGTTAGAGTGTTGTTTTTAGGTATAGTCGGCATAAAATAAATAGTAAAACTTGATAATAAATAACAACCTACACGACGACACATCACCACTCAAGCTCAACAGAAAGCCCTTGATGATGATCTTGTTGCCCCTGCGGACCGTCTTGAGTTTGGGAAATGCAACATGAGACTCAAGACAGACATCAAACCAAAAAAAGCTACATTTCAAGTCGTGCTGGATGCTTTTGCTCTCACTCCTTTCTACCGTGCATTCCTTATCACTGAAGATGTTCCTGCTATTTATATGCAAGAATTTTGGGCTACAGTTTATGTTCATAATTCATCCATCAAATTCACTATAAACAAGAAGAAAGTCTCTCTTGATGTTGATATGTTCTTAGAAATTCTCCAGTTTTGCCCTAAAGTTCCAGGACAAAAGTTTGAAGACCTCCCACTGGAACATGACATTCTCTCTTTCATCAGAGATCTTGGGCACACTAGGGACATCACCTATCTCACTGATGTGAATGTTGACTACTTACATCAACCATGGAGAGCATTTGCTACCGTCATTAACAAGTGCTTAAGTGGCGAAGAAATTGGAATGGACAAGATTTGTCTGTCCCATGCTCAAATCCTCTAGGGTATGTTCCATAAGAAGAATATCGATTATGTGTATCTACTATAGGAAGATTTACTATTCCAGATTGAAAACAAAGATGCTAAGAAGACAAACAAGATGTCATATCCCAGATTCACAAAGATCATCATCGATTACTTCATGTCAAAGGATCAATCTATTTCGAGAAGAAACAAGATGTTTTGGCATACTGCACGTGATGATACCATGTTTACTTCTATGAGATATATCTCCAGACATGAAGATACTCAAGTATATGGCACCATTCTCCCAAAGGAACTAACAAACCATGCAATGTTGGAATCCAATACTTACACGACATACTACGCTTTTGCCTCTGGTGAGAAAGCTCCTAAACCAAAGTACGTCAAAAGAAAGTTGATCCTGACACATCACCCAAGCAGAAGCCTGTTCAAGCTACTAAAGGTACTAGACTCAAGTCAAAAGCTAAGGTGGCTAAGTCTGACAAGAAGAAGCAACCTGCAAAGAAGCCAAAAGCCAAAGGATTAGTTGTATTATCTGAGGTTGCATTAACTGAAGCTGAACAACTTAAGCTGGCTACCAAAAGAAGCAAGACACAATTTCACAGTTCTCACGAAAGTGGTTCAGGTGATGGAGTTAACACTCAGTCAAAGGTTCCTGATGAGCAGCAACAAAAGTCTTCTGGTACAGATGAAGGAACTAGTACTATACCAGGGGTTCTCGATGTACCCATATACGAATCTGAAAGTGAGAAAGTGTCTTGGGGTGACAGTGAAGATGAAGATGAAGATGATGAAAACAATTCTGATGATTTAAGTGATAAAGGTGATGATAATAATGATGGTAATGATGGTGATGATGATGATGCTAATGATGATGATAAACAAGAAGGTGATGACACGAATAATGATGATGAAGAGACTGATTATGATAGAACTGAGTCAGACAGAATCAAGATTCCTATTTTGGATCAGTCTACCACTGAATTCTATGAAGAAGAAGAAGAAAACATTAATGATGAAGAAATGATGTATGATGATGAAGACGATGAGGTCACTAAGGAGTTGTATGAAGATGTGAATGTGAATTTAGGAAATGAAGACACTGAAATGACCAATGCTGATCAAGGTACCACGGATCAACAAAATATTTCTCAACAGTCAGGATTTGAGCAAGTAGAGGAAGACGCTCATGTGACTATTACTCCGGTCCATGACATACAGAAGGTTGATGAACCTGTACAAAGTTCTTCTGTCTCCTCCTATTTTACAAGCAAGCTCCTAAATCTTGGGAATTCATCTCCAACTGACAATGAGATTGATTCATTAATGGAAACCTCAGCTCGTCATGCAACGGAAGTTCCTGAAAACACATCCGGTTTTACTACAACTATTCCTCCACCACCTCTGTTCATCAATCCTTTTCTACAACAAGCAACACCGTCTCCAACACCAACAACTTCTGAAGCGACAACCTGATTTCCTTCAGTTATGGATTTCGCTTCTGTATTCAAATTCAATGAAAGAGTCTTCAACCTGGAAAAAGATGTGTCAAAGATAAAGCAAGTTGACCAGTATGCTCAAGCTCTCTCCTCTATTCCTGCTATAGTTGATCGTTACATGGATAACAAACTTAGAGAAGCGATAAACATGGCCATTCTAGCATATAATTTAGACTGCAGACAAGAAGCTCAGGATGAGAAGAATGCTTACATAGAACTTGTTGACACATCAATGAGAGCTCTTATTAAGGAAGAAGTCAACACTCAACTTCCTCAGATTCTTCCTCAGGCAGTATCAGATTTTGCAACTCCTGTGATAGAGAAAAATGTCACAAAATCAGTAGAAGCTGCAGTCTTGACAAGGTCTTCGTCATAGCCAACATCTACTTATGAGGCAGCCGCATTACTCTCTGAGTTTGAGCTTACAAAGATACTGATAGACAAGATGGAAAAGAACAAGTCATATAATAAAGCTGACTACAAAAAGAAGCTTTATAATGCACTAGTTGAGTCTTATAACACTGACAAAGATCTCTTTGATTCATATGGTGAAGTCTTTTCATTAAAGAGGAGTCGAGATGAAGACAAAGATCGAGACCTCTCCGCTGGATCAGACTGAGGGAAGAATAGAAGGAAATCAAGTAAAGATACTAAGTCCTCCAGAGATTCAAGGTCAAAGGAAAAGAAGTCTTCAAGCACCTCTAAAGTCGCCTCCCAATCTCAACATAAGTCTTTCAGCAAGTATGCACATGCAGAGGAGCCCAGTCATACTGTTAAAGACTCAGGCATGCAAAAAGATCAAGAGTTCGTCATGAGAGACAATGATGAACAACCCGCTGACAAGGAGGTTACCAAAGCTGACTGGTTCAAGAAAGCTGAGCGACCTCCAACTCCTGATCTTGATTGGAGTAAGAGACAACAAGTTGACTTTCGACCTCCTCAGACCTGGATTAGTCAACTTGTGCATGCTGAAGAACCTCCCACTTCATTTTATGAGCTCAATGATACTTCATTTGATTTCTCTACATTTGTCATAAATCGGCTTAAGATTCCAAATCTCACTCAAGAAATTCTGGTTGGACCAGCATTCAACATGCTCAAAGGCACTTGCAAGAGTATTACGGAATTAGAGTACCATCTTGAAGAATGTTCCAAAGCAACAATTGAACAACTTGACTGGCATAACCCCAAAAAGAAACTATATTCGTTGTATCTCAGAAAGCCTCTTCCGTTAATTTAAGATCATCGAGGACGCCAATTATCCTTAAGGATTACTTCATTAATAAAGATCTGGAATATCTGAAGGGTGGAGACATAAGCAGACGTTACTCAACTTCAGTGCCAAAGACAAAGGCCGCTACTTATGAGCTCAAATGGATCGAAGACTTGGTTCCCGAATTGTGGAGTCCCGTGTAGTTGAAATATGATCAACATGCTTACTTTGGCACTTCATTGGGGTCCTAAACGCTAAAGCTTCTACGGATATGCAAGTAACTTGACTTCTTCTAAAGATGTTTACTCCAGAAGAAGAATTATTGTGGTAACAAGACTTACAATTATGAAGAAGTATGACTACGGTCACCTGGATGAGATTGAAGTTCGTTTAAAGAAGGTGATTTCAAAAGACTACGTCTACAAGACGTTGAAGACATGTTACTTCTACTCGTTCAACAAAAGCTGACCAATCTCATAATCAACGAACGATATGATTTGAATGTGGCATAACGTATGTTCACAAGACGGATTGTCATTCAAAGGCGGGTGGAAGATCTTCAATTTGGTGTTGAAAGTTACCAAAAGAAGCTCAACCTTACCAAGCCAGACACATTCAGGTCAAATCTCAAAAAAAGGACTGTGTACACTGCATATTCGGACCCGAAAGGAGTGATTTATAAGGACCAGATGAACAGAAACCGATTGATGCGTGCTGATGAACTTCATAAATTCAGTGATGGCACACTCGATGATGTTCGATCTGCTCTTAATGATATTGCTAAGGGAATAAGGATGGAATACCTGCCAATGAGGAAATGGAGTAACTTAGACAAGAAGAGGGCTCAGGTTATGGTTCGGGATATAGACAAGCAGCTTTATCAAACGAGGTTGATGCGGAATCTATAGAAGTTGGTTGGTGGAAGGGAATACGAGAAAGATCTCGGGCTACTGGAAAGGACAACATGACTTTGTCATATTTTGTCTCAACTCATTTCAGGTTAATTTCTCATATATAATAATCTTGTGAATATGTATATAAATAGTGTAGACTTAAAAAGTAGGCATATATAGTGTTTGAGTATGATTTTTCAAAAATTTCTTAGTAAATTTAAATTTTTTCAAATTATCATACTCAAACACCATATAATACCCTCATAATTTGAGGGGGAGCATTAAAAATGTTCCTAATGCGGCTTGTTAATAATTGGACATTCTTTCCATAAAAGAATCAATTGATATCCAAAATATC
This sequence comes from Tanacetum coccineum, assembly GCA_026074375.1. Taxonomy (NCBI): domain Eukaryota; kingdom Viridiplantae; phylum Streptophyta; class Magnoliopsida; order Asterales; family Asteraceae; genus Tanacetum; species Tanacetum coccineum. Next base: position 4,806 of record BQNB010070886.1, read on the forward strand.
AAGAGATTTAGTATTTTTAATAAGGGGAGAAAATGTGATTAAAATATATGGCTAATAATGTGATTTTTAAGATCTCAAGTGTACGTTAACCCATATATGTGCTAAACTCTTTCGATTAATCGATGCACATATGAAGGGGGAGCAAATGGTTACATGATTGGCTAAAATATGGAATCACCATTAGAACGAAATTTACTTACTGTATTGGAGATTTATAAGGTGGTTAAGTTAGGTATCATTCCATGATCACAGACTGAACTAGAGGGGATCTACTTAGGATATTCCACTAGTTAGTGTAAGTTACTTAGGTATGGAAAAAAAGGAGTAAATGTGAGAATATAGGGAAGAGTTCTGATAGATAGTGCTTTTTACTGGAACAAAACATAACAAGGTACTAGCTTTATGAATCTCGGTAAGCGCTGAAGGGGGTAAAAGTTTTTATAAAGAATAGTTAAGATTAATGGTTGAAAAGTAAAGAAGCCCGCTATACTTCTTATGCAGAAAACGGTTATTATAAGGGTATCGGCAAATTGATATTTGCTGCTAAAGATTCCACAAGATGATTGTGTGACATTGAAGACTAGTTTCATGGACATAGTGATGAAATGCAAAATGCACAACCCTCCCTAGCCACTCAGAATCTCTCAAAAGATTTTTGTTTCATTTCTCACGGAGATTACACGCATTTCTATCAACTTTCTCACTCCGAGTTAGTTGGTATTAAAAAGGTGGCAGTCTGCTCCAGCCTTCGATCACTAAAACCAAAGTGCACTATTGAGTCTAGAGCCAAAAGAGATCATCTATAAATCTCATTAGGACACTTGTCAAAATTATGCTTGCTAATTCACACAATGTGAAAAACAAGAAATATATATTAAGAGTCCTACACATTATCCTTGTGATTTTGCCAGAACATCCGAGTGATACTTAAGTATTCATAGTGAAGATGGAAATCCTGCTTGAGCCAACATCAAACAAGCTCTTGGTAGGTGACATGTGAGATCCTATACGGATCGAGCTTGTGATACTGGATATCGATTCGGTCCAGCTTATGAATTAGTGAATTTTGAAAAGATAAAACTGTTGGTGTGTCATAAAAACCGTTTGCAATTTGACACACCGACTGATTTTCTAAATCGATTTTCAATCTTATGTCCATGGGAAGCCTCACAAGGGTATCTGGACATAGGAAAGCTGAACACGAATTGACGGCTTAATCAGGAAGATAGTAACTTACCGGTTCACTCTTACCGTGTTGTCTGCTTTGAGACGCTCCGGTAATGAGAACGGCTAGTGCAGCTGCGAAACCCTGTCAAGGAGATTCTTTGGAATTCTACCTGATCACAGGCAGTATTTATACTGAATAACGGGGAACCATGGTTGTTACAACCGTATTTGACGAAGTGACAAAGCCACTTTCGTCCATATATGTTGTTTATCACTAACCTATTTATGCAGATTTCCTGACGGTGGTAGCAGTTTCCCGATGACAAGTCAAAGCCAATACCACATGCTCATACTCGACCAACATATATAAAGACATCATGAAAGCTCAAGTACATGTTTCAAGACTTCCGCTACTCTGATACCGTACGTCTTTCTTGAAGCGACAAAGTATTAAGTTGATACCGCACGTCCTCCATAAGTGACGAAGTGTTAAAGTTAAAGAATATCAAGAAAGATGATTACACACGCTTTCAAACTCAAGAACAGTATGAGCATGTTGGTCTAGAAGTTACAAGATCACAAGAAGGCAAAAGATCACAAGATGATGATAAGAGATTATGCTTGGTTGATGATCTCAAGGAGTTCAAGATCACATTCATGTCAAGTCAAAGATACAAGCCAAAGCCTAAAGTCAAAGATCACTACATCAATTCACAAGTTAAAGATTGAAGTTAAAGACTACGAGCTCAAGACTAAAGTCAAAACATAGTATGCTAGGTTTAAGTTTTTGTAAATTGGAGTGACCTCCCTTAGGGGAAGATTGTTAGGAATACAAAAAGTATCAGTCACTTCCAATATAGTTAGTCATAGCTCGTAGTTTAATCAAATGTAATGTTAGTAAGCTAACCGGGCCAAAGACATATGGAAAGCCCATTACTTAAGCCCATGGCCGGTTAATGCTTGATGTATAAATACCCTCTCCACACACAGAGAGGGTGTTGGTTGGTTCATTTGTCACACATAATCTAATCTTTCTTTCTTTGTTACTTTCTCTCACTAGAACCTTCCTCACATCCACTTTCTCTCTCTAGAATTTTTTTCATTGTTATTTGGTGTTATAGATTGCTAGTATTCTACAGAATTCCTAAAGATCTAGGGGCGAACCTCATATTTTTGGGATGGAATTTTTTTTTAGTGGTAGGTTTTTGTGCTAGTCATATAATTCTTATCCATGAGACGCCAATAATACTAAGTTTTCATCGGTATGTGCCATAAAAAATTAAATTTGGGTCAAAATTACCTTCTACGTTATGTTTTAGTATATTACTCATATTTTTAAGGACAAAGCAAAAGCAAATGAAGAAATAGTTTCTAACGCTTAATTCCCCCTACACTATTTTGAACATTGTCCTCAATGTTCTTAAAAGTACCCCAAAAAACTCAAATAAAGGGAAAAGAAAAAGGCAAAAGAAACTAATACTCCCCTTGTTTTGCTCAATATTGGAGAAGAAACAAATGTGTTAGCCTCAAAATATTAAGTCAAACAAGGAAGCTCGGTCACTCAACGAGGAAGCTTCGGTCTTTATTTAATATATGTTGTAATAGGCTAGTTACGGGTATCGGGCTCGTTATTTAATCTAATATTGTATACGTTGTGGGCTAAAGCCCAAGTAATCCCGAGCCCGGCCCATTAGCATTAAACCACACGATTCAAATGTTGGTATAAATACCTCTCTCCAAGTGTGGAGAGGGTGTTGGTCTTATTTGTAATTTTTACTCTTGTAATAAACCATCTCATTTTCTCTCTTTATTTCTCTCTTTAAAATTCTTCTCATTCTTCTCATCTTATTTTTCTTGTTCAAATGGTGAAGTGAAGGTGATTATTAGTTCTGAAATTTGGTATCACTCGCCACGAGTGGGTTTAATGATTTTATGGTATTTTTTTGTGAGCTTCTTCGTGCTTATTAGTCTGATTCGTCTTATTATTATTTTTCTCTAAATTTTTTTTTTTCGTCTTAAAAACTCAAAATTTTCGTTGAATTTCATAGTGTTGTTAAAACAAATTTTCATGGTGTTGAGTCAACATTGTGGGCTTACTGTTCATCTCATTTCATTTCGGGTTTATACACAAGCTTAGGGGTGAGCAAAAAAACCAAATAACCGAAAACCGAAACCGAACCGAACCGAAAACAACCGAACCGAATTTGCCAAAATCGAACCGAACCGAACTACGAATTCGGTTCTCGGGTTGGATATGGGTTTGACAGTCTAAACCGAAAACCGAATTCATATAAATATATATACTTTTTATATATATTTATATATATAAAAAGATCAATAAAATTTTATATATAAGAAAATTAATATCTATATATATATATAATTTATATGATATATAATATATATAGATATATATAATATATATAAATATATAATATATAAAAGATCAATTAAATTTTTATACTAATATTGAAAAACACTTTTTTATGTTGAAATAATTTTTTTGCTAAATATATTTGTATATTTTTTCTTTTTTTTTAATAAATTGTGTAAATCGGTGTAAACTCAAAACCGAACCGAACCGGAACTAGGATTTAACGAACCGAACCGAAAACCGAATTTGAATTCGTGTTGGGTCAGTATATGGGTTGACCTTAAAAAAACTTTTAAACCCGAACAAACCGAACCGAACAAACCGAATAACCCGATAAACCGAACCGATCAATCACCCCTACAACAAGCTATTTAACGTTATTTTATCTCATCGTCATATGGAGTCTTTTGTGGATATTTATTCGAAGCTTAATCGTTGTTATAAACAGCTTATTAAAGCTTTATAATTCTCAAGTCTTAGTTTTTTCTGTATTTTAAGGTTTTAAGCTTGCTTATAAAACAAAAGAAGCCAAAAATCTTTCATATACAAGCCTTATCTGTTACTTATTTTCGAGGCTTTTTTGTTGTGTTGAGACTTATATCTCGAGCTTATTTCTTGATCTGTCAAGCTTATTTCAAGTTTTATTTTTGTTTGTACACGTTGTGAAAAAGAAGAGCGTACAAGGTGTCTGATTATTCAGTTGGAACCTGAACTACTTGCCACGAACTACCTCATTGCAGTGTAAATCGAAAACTCTTTGAGGAGAATCGAACGTACCATTTCCAGCAGTGAAACGAACAACCATGTTTCCTTTGTAACCGAACAACAGTAACAGTGTTAAACCGAACAACTCAACGTCTAGTGTGATACCGACCAACTCACAAGCTTTGGCAACAACGAGCAACCTGAGAAATCACTAAGGAACCGATTTAACCAATTTTAAGGAAACAAAATCTTCACGTTTTAAAGACATTTTTTTGGTTTTTTTCCGTTTCGACTGACGCTTAAACTACGGGACGTTATCCTATACCATTGCGATTGTGAACTCGTTCGAGATCATCGTGGTATATTCACTTCTCACGCGACGATAACCGTGAACAAGTCTCGAGAAAAGAAAAATGAAAAACGTACACAATCACGTTTGAAAACGAAAGAAAAATGACATTGGAAGAAAAAAATTCTTTATTGAAATAAAATTGGAAATAAACACATGCAGTCCCTCATCTCCCAAAGTAATTTATCAAAGTTATGTACTATTCTTGTTTAAATAAACCCTCATTGTTTGAACTACATTACACCGTTAGCCCTTATTCTTTATAAAACATCCCGATACTCCTCCAAAGTGAATTGTAATTGCACCGTTAGTCACTATTTTGAGTTTTAATCACCGTTTCTCATTTTAAGTTTTGACATTTGTGCATATCGTTCTCGTTTTAAGCTATATTTCGACAACAAATAGCTTCACCTAACTTCAACAACAACAAACGATTTCAACCAACAACAATTAATTTTTCAATTCATGGTTTTCATCTTAATTTAGTAAAATACCCGTAAAAGTCGATTCTTTTTTACGATTTAAGTCATAGATTTGAAAAATCCCGTGAACATTAATTGATTTCAATCCACAATAACAATCACGTTAACCTACTTAAGAAGATCTTCCTACAAATCATTTTACTTCACAATTCATGATAAATGGAACGAAAGATACTTTTACTTCGTGTTCTAATTCGAATGAACAAGACATGCAAACAAATCTAAAACGAGCAAAGATCTTGAAAGGTAAGTTGCCTAACGGGGGTCTTAGTGCACTTAAATCAAATTTCACACGAAAAACTAGAACAAGCATCATCACAAAAAGTGGAATTTGACGTGCATTTTATCCCATATTGTTTGGTGAAAGAATGTTTACACATTTCACAAGAACATTCTCTCAGAACAGGGATACACTAGAACAAACAACTTACCAAAGAAACTATCCTTGAGATCCAACACCAAAAATCTTTTTAGATTGCTTAAGACACAATTTGAGAAAATATTCACACACCGTGCTAATAAGCCTTCAAGTTTAGGATGGTACGTATGCAAGACAGTACTTTTCACGTATATACGTGCATGGAACCTCCACTCTTCAAAGAAACAATAACACAAAAACTTTGATTCATTGAATATTATATCGCAAAACAATCATCTGCACAAACAATTCAGAAAAGGTGGATGACAAAAAGTTACAGATTTCAAGAGTGCATTGTTACCTAAAAGTTAAAGCAAATCGATGCAATTTTCAGAAGAACAAAGCACAAGAACCGTGCATGTATCTATTTGACAACTTCATTCACAGACCTTAAGCTTCTTTCAAACAAACAACGACGTAAAAGGAACTCGCACCGCGTATGGATTCAAAACTCAGCATATTGCTACACTCTTGGTCAAGATCTTAGAGACTTTCCCACAGCACAAGTGTTTCCTAAACCAGGATCTACTATAAAAGCAACTTGGAACAAAGAAAGTTTCAAAGAGATTGGGACCATGGATTCTTTTAGAGTAATCCGGAATATTTTAGACTTCATCCAAGTCGTAAATTTATTTGGACGATGAATATGTTATAATGACACACAATTACTTTCTAGAATACACTTAACTCGAGATTCCAGAATTCCGTGATACATTGATGCAACACATGGAATCTGTTAAGAAGTCAATTGATGAAAGAGCACAACATAAAAGAAAGTATGACACTAGGGTGAATGAAAGACAGATGCAGACAACAGAGGGAAAGGTTGATACGTGTAAAGCATTGGATGCTAGTTTGGTTAACACAGAAAGCAGTGGGACATAATCAAAAGAACAGGATACAAGCAGCAGATCGGGGAATGATGCACATGCTGATGATGCAGATATCATACCCATATATGATGAAGAGCCAATGGTTGAGGTACAAATGACTGCTGAAATCAATGTCTTTGTTACAGGACAACAATATACTAAGCAACCTGAATTTAATAATGAAGGAGAGGTTGATCAGAATGCTGAACAATGTCATGACACATGTCCTTTTCCTGATAAATTTACTGATAACCAGAAAACTGAACTCTTATATCAATCTCTCGAATCTAAAAATATTTGTCTCAAAAAGATCGTTGCCCAATTTCAAAAACATTTTTTAAGAATGGAAGCACATTGTGTTAATCTTAAACTTAAATATCAAAATCAAGCTTTAAAAGAATGGCAACATGGTCAATTTTTAAAAGTAAAAAGTAAAGAAGCCAAGATTAAACATGACATATATGTAATTGAAACAATAAACATCGAATTGGAACATAAAGTGGCTAAATTACTTAAGGAAAATGAGACTTTAAAAACGCATTACAAAGAACTGTATGATTCTATCAAGACAATGAGAGCTAAGACTATAGAACACACAACTTCTTTGATTGCTCAAAATGCTGAGTTCAAAGCTCAACTTTTAAAAAAAGGATTTGCAATTACAACATTAAAAAATGAGTTGAGAAAATTAACAGGAAATAGTGTGAATACTAAGTTTGCAAAATCATCAATCTTAGGGAAACCGGTTTTACAACCACATAGAAACCAATCAGTTGTTAGACAACCGACTGCGTTTAAGTCTGAACGACCTAGAATTTCAAAGCCAAGGTTTGCCTCCCAAGTTGATGTGAACAACGATTTGCCAAAACCAGTCACTACACATTATTTGCCTAGGGAAAGAGAATCTGCCTTTGCAAAACCTCATCACATGATTGCACCTGGCTCATCTAGGTATAGCTCAAATGACATGGTTCATAATCACTACCTAGAGGAAGCTAAGAAAAAGACACAAGAAAGCGGTAGGAATTCAAGACCTAGTGTGATGCCTTCTGCTAGATCACAGAGCACAGCTAATGGTAGCAAACCAAAACCTAGGATCAATAACCAAAAGTCTAGGAATTGGCCTGCATCTAAGACTAGTTGCGTCACGACAAAGACTGTGCCCATAGCAGAACACTCTAGGAATTCTAGAAATTTTTCTGACTCCAAACATTTTGTTTGCTCGACATGTCAGAAATGTGTCTTTAATGCAAATCATGATTCTTGTGTAACAAAATTCCTGAATGAAGTCAACTCGCGTGCTAAGGTTCCATCCAATAAGACAACGAACAGAAACAAACCCGTAGAGCAAACAAGTTTTGCAAAGAAACCAGAAAGACAGATCCCAAAAGGACATAGGTTTTCAATCAAAAAGACTTCCGTTGTGCATGAGAAAACAATGACTCCTAGATCTTGTCTTAGGTGGAAACCGACGGGTAAAATTTTCAAGACAGTTGGTCTTAGGTGGGTTCCTACTGGAAAGATATTCACATCTAGCACAACCAAGGTTGACAGTGAACCCACAAATGGTTCAAATGACGATATCACTAACCAGTATGAATGCAAACAAACTCTTGATGTCAGTGCAAGTACACTTAACATACATGCAGGTACATCTTTAAATCCTACAAAGGAAGGACTCCGAGTTTGGTTGCTGAAAAGACTGATATCTAAGAAACCAGGGCTTCAAGGAATTTTCCTCTGATGAATAAGCAATGACTTCTAATCATAACAGTTCAGAACTTGAAATTCACGACCACAACAATGAACTGTCAAGTTCAAAGCTAGTTCCAAAAGTTGTTCCTCCAGCAGACAAGATAGCTACATCACGACAAGAGGTGGAATTACTATTTCACCATCACATAACAATGCTGAGGTCAACATGTAAATATTTTTGAAAAAAAAAATTACAAAAATATAAAATCTCAAAAAGAAAATACAAAATCAAAAAAATCATAAAATGTTTCAAAAAAAAATATTCTTCTCGACATGTCTCTTGGAATCGATAACATTTACGTACCTAGAAATGTTGATTAATATCGACATGGGCGTGTAAATGAAGTTCGAGCGAAAGTTCAAATGCTTTCAAAACATGTCATTTCTATTTTTTCTTGATGGCTTATGTGCAAATATCAGTACGTAACCAGGACTTCAAATAAAGGAAAGTTTATCTATAAAGATAACTTATCCTAACAACAAGAAATTTAACTTTTCTCGGTCTTGAGCTGTTCTTACAAGACATTCAAAGTTTTAAGCTCAAGAAAAAGGATAGTGTACGCATAAGTGCGCTTACCCTTAGAGTTGGAAGATAAGTCTTCTAACATGATGTTTTTCAAAATGTTAAACACAATTTTTTCAAGAATTTCTCACTGACGATTCATAATCTTTAAAATTATGTGTTCAACACTCATCTTCAAGGGGAGTTTTTTGGCAAAACCAACAATTAATGAGTTTTGATACATCATCTCACGAACATTCTATGTATTCAAACCATCCCACAAATCTCTTAATAACAACAAGATAATAATGACGATTTAATAGAATGAAAGTTATAAGATGACTAAGTGTTCAACCTAAATTTTATATTCATTTTACAATTTGGTATTATTGTTTTTGGGTGTCAAACATATGTAAAATTATGGGAGGCAGGTTTAAAGTTCCATGTAATTCATCTAAGTAAAAAGGAAGATTTCCCTATGGTATTTCAGAAAAATTTTAATCACAAAGTATTTTTAAAAACTAAATTTGGAATTAGTATTTAAAATAAGGGGAGAAATGTATTTAAAATGTGATCTTGAAAATAATAAGTGATCTTATCGACTCAAAGTGCTTGATACTCTTCGAAAAAGGTTTTATGGTTACGATCTCATACCCTACAACATCTTATTTCACGACGATTCAAGTCATAAGTGGTATAGGTAAGGTATATTTGTCCTATGAATCCAACCAAACCGAGGGAATCAACCCAAGGACCACTCCATAGTTAGAAATAGCATCCTAGGTTATGATGGAGATGAATGTGTATAAGGGAAGAATGCCGACTAAGATTGAGCTAACACTGGAACAATCACAACAAGGTGTTAGTAATGACGTCTTGGTAAGCATTGAAGGGGTTGAAGAATTAAAAATAAATGTATGGATAAAGGGTGAAAAGAAAGAAGCCCTCCACACAACTTAGGCAGAAACCGGGTCAATACATATGCTGTCAGAATCACAATGTTGATTGCTGACATTGAAGACAACATCATGGACCCAGTGATGCAATGCACAACCCTTCCCAGCCATTCGGGTTTCTCTCAACAGAAACTTGTCTCATTTGTCACGAAGATACACACGACTTCTATTGACTTTCTCACTCCGAGTTAGTTGATATTGAATAGGTGGCAGTCTACTCCAGCCTTCGATTACTAAAACTAAAATGCACTAATCGAGTCTAGAGCCAAGAGATCCATAAATAAATCTCATTAGGACACATTCCATTTCTAACACTTGTTGAACACCAATAAGTTCACAAGCTGTTAACAAGAGTCCTACGCATTATCCATGAGATTTTGCCAGAACATCCGAGTGATACTTATGTATTCACAATGAAGATGGAAATCCTGCTTGAGCCAGCATCAAACAAGCTCTTGGTAGGTGACTTACGAGATTCTATATGAATCGAACTTGTGTTAACTGGAAAGAAATAATGGTGCAATTCAATGTGAATCAAACTTGTTCCAGGAAATGAATTGACGACTTAATCAGAAAGATAGTAACTATCTGATTCACTCTTACCGTGTGTCTCGTTGAGGACGTTCCGTAAGTGAATAACTAGCAAGCATGGTAAATCTAATATATCTGTGTTAGAAGACCGCATGCTTTGAGCTGGAAACCCTGTCAAGGAGATTCTTTGAATCTACCTGATCACAGGTACAATATTTATACTATAAAATGGTCCTACGGAACCAGAGGTTAATCTAACCAAATCCGGACGAATGACAAAGCCATATTCGTCCACCCGCTTTATTGCTAACTGTTTTATTTCAGGATACATAAAGATGGAGATGGTGATGCCTTATACCAGCTGAAGTTGGATTCATTACATATGCTCATGCTCAAACAACAAAGAAAACATACTATAACATCAAGATTCAAGAATCATAAGTCTTAAGAATAAAGACAAAGACTCCACACAAACTCTGATATATATATGATCTTCCTTCAAAGATATCAAGTCTATCAAGGGAGATTATTAGCAAGCTTTCAAGAAGATGCAAAGTATGAGCATGTTGGTCATGACACAAGATCGCAAGGTGGCAAAGACGATCAAGACTGAAGGATAAAGATTTAAAGATCTCGGACGGAAAAGATGAAGTCTAAAGACAATGACAAAGGCTCAAGATCAAAGATCACAAGCATGAAGAACAAGCCTACAACATGACAGCGACAAAGACACAAGAGCTTAACACAAAAGCAATCTCATTATTCTCACGAAGGATTGTCCACAATAACTCACTTCAGGGAGGATTGTTACCTTAAAAAGAGTCAAACACGAATTTGTTCCATTTAGAATATTAAGTCTCAGTCACTTTAATATGTAACATTGTAATAGGCTACAACGGGTAAACGGGCTCATTTAATGTAATCTAACCGGTCACGTGTATCAGGCGAAAGCCCAAGTAAACCCGAGCCCAACCCGTAGAATAACTAAAGGCATGAAAGCCTTTTAGTTAGATACATATACACCTCACCAAGGAAGGTGAGGTGGTTGGTTCATTTGTAACATTTCAATTTGCAAGTAAACTCTCCTATTTTCTACTTTCTCTCTCTACAATTCTTCTCATCTCCTAGCTTAATTTCTTGTTCTTAATGAAGTGAAGTGATTTATTGGTTTCGACAATTTCCTTCCTATAAATCCCTTCCAAATGATCATCACCAACACATCATCTTACTCATCATACACTAACCATTGTACAGGTTGGTAATGCAGAAATATGGAACAAATAAGCCTGAAGATGCTTATGACAGAGTGCTTTGGAGTGATCTCAGGGCTATGTTTGATCCACCTCTCATTGAAGATGCTATTTGGAGCTTACCACTTCAACAAAAGATGGCCAGTTGGAGATATTATGATAAATGTGAAGTACATTGAATTTGGAGGCATGTACAATCTATATGTTAGCGGATAGAAAATATCCATTATCAAAAGAAGCTTGTCAAGTGATGCTAAAAATGAAGCTTCTAGATGGAAAAATGAATGAAGTTTGCTATAAACTTTTGAAGATGATTGAGAAGCAAGCTGTAATTAGAAAGTGATGAAGTTATCAGTAACAGTGGGCATGTTTTTGGAAATTGTGGACTATTATGGAAGTAAGAAGGGTTTGGGTGTTGGCTAACCACCACACAACAAATGGTTATCAGTTCACCATGCTTAAGGCATAAGGACTGGCTAGTCCAAAGCAAACGGCTTTGGTAAAGACTTCTCAAATCTGTTTATGGTTGATAGTTTACCAAAAATTGTATAGTAATCAAATGCACCATAATATTGCACTAAAGCATTAGCTACTCTAGAGCAAACGGCTACTGGTAAACAGAATTCAAATCCATTGATAACTGATAGTTTGCTAAAAACTGTAAGGTTATTAATGCACTTGTTACTACAATGAAGCATTGACTAGTCCATAGTAAATGGCTCATGGTAAAGACATAACAAATCCGTTGATGGCTGGTTGTTTGCCAAAAACTATAAAGCCAACTTAGTTGGATGTTGTTGTGTAGCTGTGAAGAGAAGACAAAGACCAAAAGACAAAGTATGATCTGGTTTTTCAAAGAACATCAAACATATCATTATCCAAGAGAAGCTAAGGACTTGAAGACATGCTTAGATACAATTCTCAAAAGCCTAAACTGAAGATAACTAAAGAAACTTGAAGTTAACAAGTGAAGTTCAAGTTTAGGGGAGGATTGTTAGGAATTTTGTATAACAAATTTAATTCTGTTAGTATTGTAGTTAATTCTGCTAGTGTAATAGTTAGTACTGGTAGAAGGTTTATCATAGTTAGTACTGGCAGTATTAAATAGTTAATACTGTTTATGTAATAGTTAAGTCTGCTTACGCAGAAATTAGTTAGAGTTAAAGATATGCATGAGATATCTTAGGAAAAGTTATGCATTATCTTTATACGCGTTTTGTAAAGCCCATTAGGGTTTCCTTAGTCTATAAAAGGATCCCTAGGCATAGTTGGTATAAATAGTTCTACAAGAGATCATAAAGATCATATAGCAAATCATAGTTTGTAATCTGTAATTTAGGCAGATTCAAAGTTTAATATAAAAGTGTTTTGATTATATTTTTCTTTACATTGTTGATTAAATTCTGCGTAATCAATAGTGGTTAATCATTGTTTCATCATTGTTACTTTAGATTTATCTAAGGCAACAAACCCTTTACAAGCTAAAGGTTAAGATCCATTAAGCAAAGGGATCCTACAGTCTTACCTTTCTTATTCTTCTAAACTACTTTATCATCATTAGAATTAAGGGTAGGAACAGGGATGCTTACAATTTCAGGATACTTTATCAACCATTCATTAGGCCACTTCCAGCAATTATCACCAACCATATCAGCTACATTTAGGCTATTACTTAATCTTTCAGTGTATAAGCTTATGTGAGTGATGTAATTACTTAGAACTCCTACTTTAGCCCAGTTATCATTCCACATGGAAACATTGATTCCATTACCAATCTTGTAAACAGCATGATGAAAATTTTGGTCCCTTATACTAAGAAAGTTTTTCCATCCCCAACTATCAGTATTACATCCTTGCACATTCCATATGCTAGTACCTTTGATCTTAACAGCATGTATCCATTTTACCCACAAGGTGTCTTTCTTGCAGGCTAAATTCCAAAGGTGCTTGACTAACATTGCCTTATTCCAAAGACTAAGATTTTTAATACCAAGCCCACCTTTAGCTTTAGGTTTACATATTTTATCCATATTTTAGTGTTATTAGCTAATTTAATAGTGTTTTCCAGGGTATAAATGATGTGTGTTTAAGCACACATCAGGGTTCGAGATTCGTGATCAAGACCGATAACATTACCACAAGTCATTTACAAACCCAAAAGAAGTTAAGTCCTAAGCAAGCTTGTTCGCAAGACTTCCTAGCCGGGTTCGACTACCAACTAGATTACAAGCCGGGGAAGGCTAATGTGGTAGCCGACGCATTAAGTCACAAGGCGGAGTTTGCGGCCATGACCCAAGCCCAATTCTTACTCCAAGACCGAATCAAAGAAGGGTTGGAACATGATCCTTCGTCTAAGAAGATTGTAGCTTTGGCGAAAGATGAGAAGACATGGAGATTTTGGCTCAAGTAAGACATGTTGTTCACTAAAGGAGACCAGCTTTACGTGCCTAAATAAGGCGACCTTTGGCGAGTAATCTTGAAGGAGTGTCATGATTCAAAGTGGGTTGGTCATTCAAGGATTAAGAGGACGTTGACATTGGTCGAGGGAACTTATTATAGGCCAAGGATGGAGGACAATGTTGAGACATTCGTGCGGACGTGCCTTATTTGCCAACAAGACACGATAGAGCAAAAGAAGTCGGGAGGATTGCTAAAGCCTTTACCTACGCCCAAGGGACCATGGGAGAGTGTTTCCATGGACTTTGTCACATGCTTGCCAAAGTCGAAAAGGAGTGTCAGTATTATTATGGTGGTTGATCGATTCTCGAAGTATGGAACCTTTATAGCCGCATCACCCAATGTTATGGCAGATGATACAGCGAAGCTCTTCTTCATAAATGTGGTGAAGTATTGAGGAGTGCCACATGTGATTGTTAGTGATCAAGATCCGAGATTCACAGGGTGCTTTTGGACAGAGTTATTCAAGATTATGGTGACGGATTTGAACTTCTCCACGAGTTTTCATCCCAAAACGGACGGGCAAATGGAGAGGATGAATGCACTGTTGGAGCTCTATCTTTGGCATTATATGAGTGCCAACTAACATGATTGGGCTAAACTCCTTGATGTTGTTCAATTCTCTTACAACATGCAATGGAGTGAAGCCACTGGGAAGAGTCCTTTTGAGTTGGTCACATGGCGCCAACCATTAACTCTTAATGCCTTAGCCACATCATACAAGAGGAGTAGCTTGGCTACTTACAAGACAATGAAGGAATGTCACAAGCAAGCAGACTTGGCTAGAGCATCTTTGGATAAAACGGCTAAGAAGATAAAGAAATAGGAGGATGAGAGGAGGAGATACGTCGAGTTCAAGATCGGAGATCAAGTGATGGTGAAGCTCTTGCCTTAACAATTCAAGTAATTAAGGAAGGTGCGTAAGGGATTGATATGGAGGTATGAAGGCCCTTTCCCGGTGATTAGACGTGATGGGAAGGTATCTTATCGAGTTTAACTACCGCCTAAGTTGAAGATCCACCCGGTCTTTCACGTTAGCTTTCTCAAGCATTATCATGGAGACGAGGAAGACTCAAAACGAGGGGTATCCAAGCGGGCACCAATAGCAGTTGTTACTTTGTACGATCGAGAGGTTGAGGAGATTTTGTCGGATCGTACGATTTGGAGACGAGGAGTGCCGAGCTATAAGGAGTACTTGATCAAGTGGCGTGACTTACCCGATAGTAAAGCAAGTTGGGAAGCGGAAGACTTATTGTGGCAGTTTGCGGATGAGATCAAGAGATATCATGAGGATAGCATGACGAGGACATCACGGTCTTAGGTGGGGGAGTATGTCATGCCCCGCCCGATTTTACGAGGTTACCAGAGATTTCAGATTGTTCTACACTTGACTAGAAGACTTAGTGGAATTCTATGGAAACTGAAAGAAGGTCTTGGAAGCCCTTGGAAGATCATGGAAGCTCTTGGAAACCCTAGAAGCTTCCACCCATGGAAGGTTGTAGAATATGGGCCTTCTTGGAGTTGTAAATACTAGCCCTAGTGTAGCCTTAGATTTGTAGTATAAACAGAGCCATCCTCATTTATGACAATTCGTTTTTTTCAAGATCATTATCTTAATCCATATTCTATTGTTTATTTTACTCTTGAGAAAATTTTCACTTTTACGGTTTTACGGAAAAAATTATTTTGCATTTCTAGCTAAGCTTGAGCCGTAATTAGGATTTTTATCCGTCTACGTGTCCCATGTAGTTAAATATTCTCGTTATATACCCTGTAAATTCTAGGTCATTATTTTAATCCATACTTTATTTATTTAATTTACTTTGGAGTAAAAATTTATTTTTTGATTAACCGAATAGGTTGTCTCGCGTTTGTAATAAAACGTTTGTTAAAAGTGAACCCGACTTTGGACTAAATATTAGTCTACGCGCTCTACGCAATTTATTATTTCAGAAAAGTATCTCATATGATATAATTTTATTTTTATCTTATACGTTTTCGCTTCGTGGTTCCGCCTTAACTCTTACAATATTTTACGGCTTTAGCTATTAGCCCTAAAACTACCCACTTATTCAAAATTTTATACAAAATTAACCCACTTAAATCCCTCCCTTTCTTATATTTAAGACGTGTCAACCTACCAAGACATATGTCTTGGTAGGAAAACACCATGTTACAAATTTACACTTGGCCATGACTTGAATGCATGTGTATCCTTCTTGATCAAACAAATACGCTTAAACTTTCTCATAGTTAATTTTATTAGTCTAAATCCTCTCTTTGCACCTCATGGCTGATGTCTCATTTGATTTCCCAACACACAAAATCCATATAAATTTTAGCATCAAAAATCATCACAAGATGAAGGCATAGAGGCTAGTGCGGTGCTCTTGGTTTAGTATCTTCAAAATCATCTAACTAAAGATTTTATTAAAGTGTTTAAGGGATTTTGTGCATGATGATTATGGGTTAAAAAGGGCTTTTTGCAAGTATTCATAAGTTGGGTTAATCACTAAAAGTGTGTTGGAGAAAATCACGTTGAAGTTTTAAGTGATTCTTGTGTTAATATCTTCATTTTCCTCTATTGTAAGATATTGTTTCCATTGTATTATTTAATTTCTCGTGTAAATTATTTATGTTCTTAATGTACTCTCTGTATTTTTTTGTATTTATAATGTATAATGATTATTTTCAAAAATTAGTATGGCATTGTATAGTCTTTTGTTTGGATGAGTTTTGCAAGTGAGATTTAGGACAGTTTGTAACCAGCAGGTTAATGGGTTGTTCACAAAATATTTTTGGTTTAGAAAGAACATGTACAATTTATAGTGGTGTAGATAAATGTTTAAGGTATATGTGGCGATTTGGATGGGTCCGTAACTCTTCTGGATGAGTGAGTTATTGTCGTTTTAGTAAAACTAGTCGGATTTTGCATACTGTTAGAAAATGGGTTTTGTACTAACTTTTTAAAAGGGAATTATGGTCCTATATAGGACTCATAGAGCTTTCATCTCCCTCTGACCTTGCATTAATAGCGTCAATAGATTTTAAATTACGCATGTTTTCGTAAGCCGTAAAAATCAGTGACATTTTTCTTAAGGACTTGAGCGGTCATTTCGGCCTTTTCGGACACACGGTTTAGGAGATACGTTAAAAATGGTAAAGCGGTGAAAATCAAAAAATAATCAACTTTGATATTGAAGGGTAAATTAGTAATTTCACCCAGGTTTTGGAACTTTCTGGGCAGTGGGGACAACATACCTGGAAAATAGACTCAAGGATCTTTCCGTAGGCGAAAGCCTCGCATTTTTATCAATTACGGATTAGGAATTAGAGACTTGTAATGTTGGGGTAAATTTAGAATTTGAGGATTTACGTATTGTCTTGAACTAGAAAACGTAAGCATAGACTTTTATAAAATCGGTTATAAGAAGTGAAACTAAGAACATGTTTTAATTCATATTAGATCAGGTTAGACATCAAAATTTGGTTAAACTTTACTTTGAAAAACCTTAGTGCAAAGCCATGCTCATTTTTAGAAACACATCTCATGAACACTTGATTATTTTTACGTATTGATTAATACTTTATCATTCTAAGTCGCACCATATCTTTTAGGTGGTACTTAGAGGTTTTTGCTCGTCCGACGATTTTACCATTCTCTAATCTTTTTGCCTAAGGTGAGTTCATAGCCTCGCCTTTACTTATTTAAATGCTTTATAAACCCCGTAAGGGACATTTTACATTACGATTACGTGTTTGCCTAAGTAGCTATAACCCATCAGAGCCCATTATCATAAACTGCCAATTACTGTTGTGAGCACGAATGTTATAAATAGATCTATTTGGGATTGACATTCCCGGTTCGGTGAGGTCATGAGGGGCTCACTGTGCCGGGTTGCCAGACAACGAACGTATACCATGTCGGACATAGGATGTTGCGGGTTAGAACATCATCACGGGCAATGTTGGCAATTTATATTGCATTTCATACTTGTCGAGGTTCAGTGTCATGAGCTTAGGAAAACATAATTACATTTTATGATATTTGCATCTATTGCATTATCATGGGGAAATCTTGCGGTCCTACATTATACATTTTATAAACCTATGAATTCACTCAACAATATGTTGACGTTTTAAGCAATGTTTTTCAGGGGATCAATAAGGCACGAGGTGCAAGGGATACGTTGGTGATTTTGATTTGGATGACATGCATTAAAGATTTTGTCGCATTACATTTTGTATATTTGTTATGGGCTAGAAATCTTTTTATTTTGAACAAGTGAACAAGTGAAGCTTCGGGCTTTTGTAACAAACAATTTATTAAATCCAATGTATCAGTTTTAAATGGGTTTTTAATGGTCGTTCTTATATATATCTTGTGTTATTGATCTATGAAGTACCACCCTCAACCCATATTCCGCTGCGACCCAAATTTGAGGGTGTTACAGATTGGTATCAAGAGCCAATGTTATAGAGAACCAGGTCAAATGTTTTTACTAGACTATAACCGTTTTCAAACATTGCATTCATACAAAGGGATTTTCACGGGACATATACACATATACTACTTGTTGCATTAGTTGGTTAAAACCAGATGCATTTATGATTGATATACATGTTATGATATAAATGTATATTACTATAAGAGTCTTATATTAAATACTGATATAAGCTATTTTGGATTTTTAGATACAGTCATGTCAGATTCTGAGGATTCCACGGTTACATACACTGTTGTGTCCAGCCCATTTGCGGATTTGCCAGATATCGGATCACCAAGAGTCGATGGACCACCTGTGATGCCAGGGGACCCATATGCCTATGTGGTAGCTGCTTTTCAGGCCCTGCCATCTCCTGATTATGTGTCGGGTCCTGAGTACCCACCTTCACTAGACTTTGTTCTAGAGCCAGTTTATCCAAAGTTCATGCCACCAGAGGATGAGGTACCTTTAGCTAAGGAGCAATCCCTACCTGTTGCTGCCTCATCTACCGCTGATTCACCAGGCTATGTTCCTGAGTCAGATCCTGAGGAGGATCCAGAGAAGGATGATAATGAGGACCCTGAGGAGGATCCTGCCGACGGAGGAGATGATGGCGATGATGAGGATGATTCATCCGATGATGAAGAGGATGATGATGTTCTTATTGAGGAGGATGAGGATGAGGAGGAGCATCCAGCTCCTGCCAACTCTACAGCTGTTGCTTTACCAGCTGTTGATCATGCCCCATCTGCTGAGGAGACTGAGCCATTTGAGACCGACGAGTCTGTGGACACACCATCACCACATCCTGCATACCGGGTTACTGTTAGGATATCGATCCGAGATGAGCCACCTATACCATTTTGGTCTGATACAGAGGTTGCCAGACTCCTTGCTAGACCTACTCCACCACCATCACCACTTTCCCCATGGTCATCGCTACTACCTTAGATTCCCTCACCACCACTACCAGTATCATCACCAGTACCTGTGATATCCCCAGCACCACCTGCTAGTCCTATTCGTCCGTTGGGCTATCGAGCTGCCATGATCCAGCTGAGAGCTGAGGCCCTATCTACTTCCCATTCACTACCATTACCACCACCCATCATACTCTCCCACACCAGATCAGATGCACCATCATCAGGGACACCACCACTTTTATCCATACCGCTACCTACTTTATCACTACCTTTGCATCTACTCTCTACTGACCGTAAAGCAGACAGACCCAATGTTACCTTACTGCCTCGGAAGAGGTTAGGTATCACTCTTGGTCTGAGATATAAGGTAGGAGAGAGCTTGTCTGCCCCCACTGCTAGACCTCCTAGAGGTATTAGGGCAGACTATGGTTTTGTTGCTACCATGGACAGGGAGATTATGCGGGATCTAGAGAGAGATGTCAGTTATGGGATCACTGACACTTGGGATGAGATGTTAGTAGACATGCCAGGGGCACCAGCGACTGATGACATAGAGTTGGGTCGACGGATGACAGAGTTTACCACTAGGGTTAGGCAATACACAGACGAGATTTATACAAGGTTGGATGATGAGCAGATTGAGCGACAACTGATGGATGGTTGGCTTAACATGTTGTATAGGGATAGGCGTGCACATGCTCGTACTGCTAGGCTCATGGAGGCTGAGGCTAGGATGTCTCAAGAGGCTTGGGGACGATCCATGGATGCGAGTGACCTTACGCGTGTAGAGGTTATGTCATTACGTACTCAGGTGGTAGCACAACAGGCAGTGATTACAGAGTTACAAGCAGCGGACCACAGGAGACAGGCATAGTTTATTGAGGCACTAAAGCTGCTAAAGAGACTTCAAACCCAGATGACAAAGTTTGAGAGGCAGCAGGGACCCGCTAAAGGTCCTGTACACCCCGATGCACCGGAGGAGGCCAGTAGCAGTTCATAGATCATGTTATGGCTAGTTATTTTGTATAGCCTACTAAGTATTACGGGTAATTCCTGGCTAGTATGGCTTTAGGTTGTATATTTTATCTTGTAACCTAATCGTTGTGATCATTTTGTATCTGAACCAATCATGTATGTTTTCAAATTATGTATGGATAGGCAAGATGATTTTCATTAATGGTAATTATATTGCTGGATATGATAAATCTAAGGTGGAGTGTTACAACTGTCATAAGTTAGGATACTTTGCCAGGGAATGCAGAGCACCAAGAAGTAAGGAAGGTCAGTTCAGAAATCAAGACAACACCAGGAAGCAAGGAAACAATGAAGACACATCAAAGGAAATGTTGGCTATTGATGGTGTAGGTTTTGATTTGAGTGACATGACAGAAGAACAAGTTCAGACAAACATGGCTCTAATGGCATATTCAGACTCAAAGGTATACACTGATAAAACTTGCTCTAAAACTTGTTTGGAAAACTATGAAACTCTTAAGAAACAGTGTGATGATTTGCTTGTTAAGCTTAATGAATCTGAATTTAAAGTAACTACTTATAAAAGAGGTTTAGCAACTC